>AUXN01000313.1:0-13615 GCA_000482125.1 Strigomonas galati
GTTGCAGCGCTGCGCTCGCCACCGGAGAGACCAGCCACCAGACCGGGGATGCCCACCTGCGTGTCACGGCAGTGCACGAGGCGCAGCGCTTGGAGTGTCTCCTCCACACGCTGGTGGGCCTCGGCAACAGAGAGGCCACGGCGCGTGCGCACGGAGAACCACAGAGCGTCGGCAGGCGTCGACAGCGACGAGATAATATCGTCCTGCGTCACGAAGCCGAGGGCACGGCGATGGTTGCGCTCGTACGGCGTGTCGCCCAGCTGACGGCGCCCGCTCAGCTTCAGCTTACTGCTCTCCGCAAGGCGGTCGCAGATGGCATTCAGGAACGTCGTCTTGCCAGCACCGGACGACCCGAGGATCGCCAGGCACCGGCTGGGCAGCGCCGTGCCCGTCAGGCCGCACAGAATGCGCTTCTTGCCAGCGCTGTAGTTCAGCTTGTACCAGGAGAGGGGGAGGGCGAAGGAGGCAGAGATACTGCCGGTGTTGACAGTGCCTGCATTGAACTCGGCCACGGAGCCCTGCACATCAAAGCCGGCCTCGACGGCCGTAGTGTTCGCGTAGGAGCTGGGCTGCTGCTGCAGGCCTGTGCCGGCGGCAGGGTTCGGGATCTCCTCTTCCTCCCTCGGAGGCTCTTCCACGGTGACGTGTCTTTCCTTGTTGTCTTGAGGGGGCATGATGGTATGGTGGTGGTGGTGGTGGTGTAAGGGGCAATATGTTGGTAGGGTTGTTGAATGTTTAAAAAAAAAAAAACGCAATAAAAAGCAATTAAAAGAGAGTATTTATGGATGTCGCACTAAAACGGGAAAAGAAAAAAATAAATGGATGAAGAGAAGAGGGAGATGGAATCGTTTGAGAAGAATGAGAACATTGTGTCATGTAGAACATGAGGCTTCGTGTACAAATCCAAAGGGAAAGAAAAATACAAAAGAGTCTTCAAGTTCGCACAGAACAACTGCAGCTACAAATTTATGAAATGGAATGTTATAGAAAGTAAGAAAGGAATCTGTTGTTACCTCACTTCAATACGGAGACAGAGCAAAAGTCGCCCCTTCAACCTTCGAAGGGTGAGTCTAATGTTTAGATATATATTACAGAGAGACGAGTGTGTGTGTGTGTAGAAGAAGATGAAGAAGGGGACCTCTATACGTAGGCCGTGCGGGACAGCCGCCCGAGCACCTTGCTAAGGCCGCAGCCCTTCACATCGAACTCGCTGCGCGCGCCCAGACGGTCCCGCGGCCGCGTGGTCGCCATGAGGGCTGCGAACACCAGCACCGCCTCGAACAGGGCCGGCTCTCCCAGCCGCGGCAGGTACGTCACGTCCACGCCCTGGTGGTGGTGGCGCACGTAGAAGTACGGCTCGCCGGTGTCCCCCACGTGCAGCATAACATCGCTCAGCTGCGACGTCATGTTGCGCATGCACACGAAGCCGCCCATGCCGCCCACGCGCGTCAGCAGCACGTGCAGCAGCAGGTGCGCGTCGGTGGGGTAGGTCTCGCGCCATCCGTCCGCGTCGCCGCCGTTGTGGTTGTACGAGGCTAAGGTGCGCTGCTGGGCGAAGGTGCGCAGGCGGCGGATGACGTACTGCTGGCGGGCCGTCAGCGCGGCCGCGGCCGTCACCGGCGGCGCCATGTGCGTCGCGCCCACGTCGAGCTGCCCCTCCAGCGCCAGCCGCTGCTCGTAGCGCAGCAGCGCGGCCGTGTCCTCGCTCGTAGACTGCTGCTGCTGCAGGATGGTGCGCATGCGGTAGAGCGAGGCCGCCTTGCTCTCCTGCGTGGCGACGGGCGCGGCCGGCGCGGCAGCGGCAGCGCCCCAGCCCCCGCCGTAGGAGGGAGCAGCCGGCGCCGCCGCCGCCGGGGCCGCCACGAGTTCCTGCAGCGAGTGGGCACAATCGAAAATGCCCAGGCGACGGGAGGCGAGCCACCGGTCGCACGCGTCGATGTCCGAGACGAACTTGGCGCACGCCTCGCTCAGCCACTGCCGCAGACGGTACAGCGCCGCGTCGGGCTGTGTGATGCCGAGGGCCGCCCAGTCAATACCGTCCGCACTCTTCTCGCCGCGAGAATCAGCGCGGCCGCCACCGCCGGCAGTGCCTGGGTACAGGACACGCACCCCACTCGGTGTTCCTTCCGTCAGAGGCTTGCCGGTCACCTGGAAGGACGGCCGGGAGGCGGCCGGCGTGCTCGTGATCTTGCTGCGCAGGAAGTGGTCCAGGTCCGCCATGCTGCGGATGGGCGTGGGGTCGCTACTCGCGCCTGCCTCCGGCGCCGTGGTCGCCCAGGTCGGGCCGGCCCCTGGAGTGGGGGCGATGGGTGCTATGGAGGGGATGTACGGGTGGAATGGGGCCGCCGCCCTCACCTCTGGCCGCGCGCTGCTCCGGCGCGGGTCGCGGCTGTCCCGGCGAGGGCCGCCGATGAGGCAAGAAGAGAAGGCGAGCCAGGTGAGACCAAGGACGGCGGTTAAGAGGAAGAGGGCGTCGCGGAGGGTCCGCCGGAGCTGGTCCTCGCCGACCACCTCCACCAGCACCTCGTCGATCCACACGTGCGAGATGGGAGGCGGCTTCTGCCACAGGCGGAACTGCAGGAGCAGACAGAGCAGGCCGCACACGACGGTCGCCACGCGCAGGTCTGCGGCGCGCGCCTGGTTGCCGTACTTGCGCTCCCGCTCGCTACGCTCCAGGTCGAGCAGCTTTTCTTGATATGTTCTATTCATTTGTCTAAAGAGAAACTAAAATAGGAGAGGGAAAAAAAGAAACTAAATGTGTATACTTTTAAATTAAAAAAAAAAAAGAAGAAAGGGTGAAAAGGGGAGTAGTTGTAAACAAAATTTTAAGCATCCATAGGAATTTTGTTCGTACAGTACGGTACTGGTAGACTGTAAAAAAAGGATTTAGAGTATTCTCCTTTCTTATTTCTCTTTTTTTTTAATCCAGATACGTCAATGTAATGTCCTCTTTAGTTGACCAAACCGCTGTCAGTGACCATCACACGCTTCACCGGACGGTCCGAGTTCGTCTTCACGTTCTCGATCTTGCGCACCACGTCCATACCCTCGAGGACACGGCCAAAGACGACATGGCGGCCGTCGAGCCACGGCGTCGGCGCCGTCGTGATGAAGAACTGCGACCCGTTCGTGTTGGGGCCGCTGTTCGCCATGGACAGCGCGCCCACGAAGTGCTTCACTGAGAAGTTCTCGTCCTGGAACTTGCCGCCGTAGATGGACTTGCCGCCGGTCCCGTCGAAGCGCGTGATGTCGCCGCCCTGAATCATGAAGTTCTTGATCACGCGGTGGAAGATGGACTTCTTGAGGCCGAAGCCCTTCTCACCCGTGCACAGCTGCTTGAAGTTCTCGGCCGTCTTGGGCACCTTGTCGTCGAAGAGACCAATGACGATGCGGCCCTGGGGCTCGTCGCCGATGGAGATGTCCAGGTACACCTTCGTCTGTGCCTCCGGGATGTCCCCGTCGCTGCCCTTCGTCTTGAGAGCGTCCGTGACGCTCAGCAGGGAGAGCACCACCACGGCGCAGGCCACCGCCAGCAGGACGGCGCGCTTCGTGCGCGACATGTTTTTCATTGTGAAGGCCATTTACAGTGCAATGGGTGTTTGTTGAAAAACTTGTTGTAAGTAATAACGATAACAATGCAAAAATAAAGCAAAAGAGAAACTTGGTGTGTATAGAAATAAAGAAGGAGAGAAAGGCAAATAATGTGAATGGGCGACAAATGTAAAGAGAGTTTTATTTATGCAGTCTAAGGAATAAGAAAAATGACCAGCAAAGCAAGTGGCATTCGGGGACAGAAAGAAAAGAGGAAAACTCTTTTGTTTCCGTGTCGTTTTTTTTTTTTGCTATCGCCAGACTCTCTGAGCAACCAGTCATAATAATAATAATAATAATAAAAAGGGAAGAAGAAAAATATGGCTTTCTAATCTTTCCGAAGAGGAAACGTCTCCGTATCTACGCCATCCTTCGTGATGACGAAGAACTTGACGGAGTCGCCCGTGTAGATATCACGCTCCGTCGCGCTGGTGAAGGCGTTCTTCAGCGTCTCGACGGTCTCCTCGCGCGACATGGCGGCGGGCGCGGCGCCCACCATGTGCTCCTTGCGCATGAGGCAGTCCAGCAGCGGCTCGACGAAGCTCGCCGCGGAGCCGCGCGTGCCGTACTCGAAGGGCTCGGTGGAGCCGACGGCATCGTAGCTGTAGCAGACGCCCTTGCCACCCTCGTCGAGCCCTACGATCATGTTGAAGGTGTAGTAGGGGAAGAAGCGGCGCTGGTAGAGCAGGCTGGACAGCAGCTGCGCGATGGCCTTCGTGGAGGGCGTCTTGCCGCCGTTGTTGTACTTGTACCACTTGATGCGGTACTTGAGCACCTGCTGCAGCTGCAGCCGGTCCGCCTGCATCCCGTTGCTCGCTAGAAAGGTCTTCTCCGTCAGCTGGAAGACTTTGCTCGTGTCGTCGCGGGTGTGGATGCAGAAGTCGCCGTTCAGACGGGTGTCGCAGGCGAGCACCACGAAGTCCTTCCCGGCGATGGCGGCCGTCGTGCCGCCGTTGTCCGTGTACGGGCTCCAGCCCTGGTGCTGCTTCGCCCCGGTCTTGGGCAGCTCCAGCGTCGAGCTGGCAAGCTTCTTGGGGTAGTAGTGGTGGCCGTACTCGGTGTGGTCCTCGATCATCTTGTTCTCTGTATATGATAAAAAAAAAAAAACGAAGTATTATAAAAGGTAAATAAAGAAAAAAGAATTCTAGTTTTTTTTCTCTTTAAGGTAGAATTGAAAAGAAGGAAATGAAAAGTAAAACATGGAAATGGATAACAACATTTAAGCACACACAGAGTATACGCAATAACAACAAGTGTTTCTTTTTTCATTTTTTTGTTTAGTACTGTAAATGCACATTATTATATTAATTGGTGGCAACAGCTGCGCACCTTAGCAACACAGAGAACATGTAAAGATTTTTTATATTTTATAGATATACACAGGACGACTTCTCTCACTCTCTCTCTCTCGTCACGTTTAGAACGCCCGGCGGTTCGCCTCCAGATTGTTGATCTCGCTGATCTCCAGCTCCTTCTCCTCCACCCGCGCTCGGTAGTGGGCCCGCGCGGCCTCGCAGGCAGGGCACGTGTCCCCGCGCGCGAGCACGCGCTGCGCCTGCTGGTACACCTCCAAGCCCAGCAGCGTCGTCACCACCACCGCACACAGCAGCCACATGCTGTAGTTCTGCGACCCTTCGTGGAAGCCGAAGTCTCTCGTGTTGAAGATCTCCCACGGGCGCTCGCGGGGCCGACGGCCTTTGGGCAGCCGCACGTAGCGCGCGGCAGTGCGTTGCAACATGCTAGAGATGGATGGATGTAAGGGTGAAACTAGATGTAATAAAAAGGAAACAATAAGTTAAAGTGAGAAAAAGTGAGAGGAGAAGAGAAAAGGCGATTTTTTGAGAGAGGGATTTTAAAATTGCACATGCAGAAATTTCAATGCGTCGAGAAAGGAGAGAAAAAAGCTGTTGACGATTTTATTATGACGGCATCGAAACAAAGGAACAAACAAGTAAAATAAAAAAGCGTGTTGACGACTATCCTTGCATCACTTTGGGTTGTAGAAGGGAACCGAGTCCGCGAAGAAGTGCGCAAACGCACTGTCCTCCACAAGCCGCTCACAGGCCCGGCGCACGGCGCCATTTGTGTTCTGCCGCTCAAATACCATCAGCGTGCGCTCCTCAAACTGCAACGGTGTGAAGAGGGCGCTGCTGCTCCGCCGCGCCTTCTCCGCCTGGCCAATGTGGCGCAGTGGCTGCGACGGTTTCTTGGGGTTGAAGAAGAGCACGCTCTCGAGCGGGTCGCGGTCCCCTTTGCCCTGGTTGATCACGACCACCTCCACGATGAAGTGCTCCGGCTGCAGCGGGAAGGAGGGGTGGGCGTGGCGCAGCACCTCCGCGTGCCAGTCCACACTCTTCGTCTCGGCCACGTGGGCGAGGTCGAGCGACTGGGAGTAGCAAGTGTGGTAGATGTCGCGCTCGCGCAGCCGTCGTATGAGGCGCTGCGCCGGTGCGAGCTCGGCGCAGTCGCTCGCCTCGATGGCCTCCAGGATCCAGTCCCCGAGCTTCAGGAAGAGCGTCTCGTCGGTCGCACACTCGATGAGGGTGTGCCCGCCGATGCGGAAGTGCGGCACGGCCATGTGGATGATGTCGCCAATCATGTGCCCGATGGCCTTGGTCACCTGGTGCTGGTACACGTTCTTGTGCAGCTTCGCCCGCAGCGTGAAGACCTCACGCAGCGAGAGGGCGAGCTTCTGCTCGTAGGCCATCTGCCACTGGCCGCCCTCGCACACCAGGCGCGCGGAGTGGAAGAGGCGGTTCACCCGCACGTCCACGGTGGGCTTGCCGAAGCAGCTCATGGAGTCGCGTATGAAGTAGTCCAGCCGGTCCACGTCGATGCCGTTGCGCTTGTTGCTGATGATCTCGCCGTACGTGATGTGCGGCGGCGCGCGGCCCCGCATGAGGCCCACCACCACGTCCACCTGTCCTTGGGGGATGAGGTCGCTCAGGACCCGCCGCGCGATGCGCTCGGACATGTCCTCGTGGTTGAAGTCGATGCCGCACTTCACCGTCACGACGTCCTCGAAGAGGTGCGAGAAGGGGCCGTGGCCAATGTCGTGGAAGAGGCCGGCCAGCATAGCGAGCGTGATGTCCTCCTCGCCAATGCCGAGGTCGGGCTGCTGCACCTGGAAGTTGTGCAGGAGCGTGCGGGCCATGTGGGCGACGCCGATGCTGTGCTCGAAGCGCGTGTGAACGGCCCCTGGGTAGAGGAAGGAGGACGCGCCCAGCTGGTGCAGGGAGCGCAGGCGCTGGAAGGCGGGCGTGTCGATGGCCGCGACGACCATCGGCGGCAGCGTGATATGCTCGTAGATGCGGTCCAGGATAGTGATATCCTTGCTGCGCATTTTGCGGTACATATTTTTGTGTGTCTATGAAAGGAGGAGATATGAGTGTATCTATGGTTTTTCTATATACGTGTGTATGTATGCGTGTAGGAGTTAGAATATCAAATGAAGAAGGGATTTGTACTAGAAGAAAGTGGTGATGGAGAAAGGAAAGGGAAAGAACGAACCAGTTTTAGCATTTGAGAGTAAAAATTCATTCTTCTAATTGTTAACGATGTAGGTAGAGTACAGAAAAGGAAGAGGAAGAAGAAAAAAAAAAAGTCAGGTTAGGAATTTCAGTTTATTATGCTTTTAAAACTTATACGACAATTAAAATGGGATTAAAGTGAATGCTGCTCTCTCGTTCCAGCATGTATGTTAGCGCGGATGTTACATTTTACAATTTTTTTTCTTTTTACTTATTCTCAAGCACAAAGTTCGGAATGAACTCGTTGATCTTATACTTGGTCGAGCACGACGGGCACACTAACTCGCCGTCCCGCACCGCTACAACGTTCATGGCATAATGCAGCGTTCGCAGGAACTCAGACTCGTCGGAGAGGTCTGCGCCTTCGATCGTGTCGGGCAGCTTGCCACCCTGCACCCTATCGGGGTACTTCTCTGCGAGGGCACGGTACGCCTCGAGCAGGTAGGTGTAGTCCACGCGCGCCAGCATGCGGCGCGTGAACTCGGCGTCGTACTCCACGTCCATCGTGGCCACCTCCGTGGCCTGGATGGCGAGGGGGTAACTATCGCACTGTAGGCAGCACAGGAAGTTGTGGCTGAGCAGACGCATGATGTAGGTGTGTGTAGGTGTGTGGGTGGAGAGGTACAGCAGAGTGGAAGGTTTTGTGTATGCACACTATAGATATGTAGTTCTATGATGGAGAGAAGAGCAAAGGGAAAGGAAGGTACGAGATTGTTTGGTGTCAAGGGCGTGCATAAAAAAACAATGCAGAGCAACGAAAGATATATTGAAGACAAAGAGAAGAATGATTGAATGAATTGTGTACACGGGAAAAAAAATATATAGATAGATAGATATAGTACATTTGTGCGCCTAGCTCACGCCACAGGTCGAAACCCGTACCCGCTGATCACCCTCGTCTCTTTGCGACCTACAGGTGCAGCAGCCGTGGCAGCAGTAGCACCGGTAGGGGCACTGTCTGGCAGGCTGTTCAGCCAGTCAAGTGCACTCAGCTTGGGCGGCGCTGGCTGCGACGCTGTGAAGGGGTCTGCCGCCGTCCGTGTGACAACCTCTGGCAGTGTGGGCGTCGCGGAGGGCCGTGGTGGCGTCGCGAGCGGCGGAAGTGTCACCGGCGGGGATGGACTGCGAGGCGCTGGCGGAGGGGCCGGCTCGCTGCGGCGCTTCGGTGGGGCCGCTGCCTTCGCCGGACGTGACCCGCCGCCATCTGTCACGCGCCGTCGCTGTGTTGTGTTCGTTGTCTCCTCCCTCGCTGCTGCTGCTGCGGCGGCGGCGGCGGTGGTCCTCTTGGCTGGCTGTGGTGGGCGGGACTGAGGGGACAGCACGACCTCCGCCTCTGTCTGTGGGGCTGCCTTAGGGCGTGGGGCAGCGGCAGCAACGGCCACAGGCGCGTCGCCGGCGAGCAGGGCTGCCGCCGCTGCCACGTCCGCCTCCTCCACTGCACCCGCCGCCGGCAGACCCAAGTAGCGCCGGAGGAGGGCGTTCTCTTTTCTCAAGCGGCGTATCTCCTCGCGCGCCTCATGCCGCGCCTTCTCCTCCAAGTTCACACGCTGGGCCGGGGCGGCCGTGATGCTGCGCGTGCGCTGGGCGTAGTGGATGGTGCGCAGCGACTCGTCGACGAAGCGGGTCGACGGCGTCGCGCAGGCCACCATCAGCGTGCGGCAGTTCCCGTTGAGGCTGTCCATCAGCAGCTCCGTCAGCACACTAGACCTGTAGTCCACGTGTGCGTTCTGCTTCTTCTTTTTTATATTACCGTTCTTGGTGTCCTGCTGTGGCCCCCGCAGCCCCAGCCGCTGCAGCTCGGAGAGCCGCTCCAGCACATTGCCGAGGGCAAAGAGCGACTGGTTGATGGAGCGGGTCTCCTTCACATCGCTGCCTGTGTCCTTCAGACACTCCGAGCCGGCAAGGTCCACAAAGGTGATCTTGCCGTACTTGGTCGGCGCCTCCGGGCTGTGCGTCTCGGCGTACATGGTGAAGAGCACGTGCGAGCGGCTGCTGTCCGCGTTGAGCATGTGGCTGGAGCGCTGCCGGTTGGCCTGCCCTTCGCGCAGCACCAGCAGCAGGTCCTCCGCGCTCTCGCACTCCACCAGCATGAGGCCCTCCACGAAGAACTGCTTCGAGGCGGCCGACCAGCGACACTTGAGGCCGCCGCTGCCCTGCAGCAGGTCATTGATGGTCTCGTTGTACAGCTCCATGTAGGAGGCGCGCAGCCGCACGGTGCTGCCGCCCGCCTGCCGCCGCACCTCCTGCAGCCGCCGCGCCATATAGTACGCGGCCTTGTACTGCAGCCCATCCTCCGAGACCAGCTGGACCTCCTCCGCCTCCTCCTCCCCCTCCTGCTGCACGAGCACCTCCTCTTCGCTGAGGGTGCGCCCGCTCATCGTGTACGTCTTGCCGCTGCCGGTCTGCCCAAAGCAGAGCACCGTCGCCGCCTTGCCGTCCACGAGCGCGTCGTCGCAGTAGGCCGCAATGTCCAGCAGGTCGAAGAGTTGCTCTTGCGGCACCGACGGGCCGACGCAGCAGTCGAACTCGAACTCCTGCAGCTGCACCTGTGCGTCCCGGAGGGAGAGAGGTCCAGCCCCACGGCCGTCCACCGGCCGCCGCACCCGTATAAGCGGGTCCTGCCCGCTGGTGGGGTTGCCGGGCATCACCTCCAGGGCAGACTGCTCGCCGTTCTCCTCCTCCCGCGGGAGCAGCGGGCGCACACGCACCGCCACGTTAATGTGGCCTTCGCTCATCGGTCACAATCAAGAGTCTACAAAAATTATTGTGTTGTCTTTTGAATGGCGTCGTTGTCGCCTGGAAGGGACAGTAAGATAGATATTTCTCTTTTCTCTTCTTTTTGTGATTGTGCTTCTTTACAACTAGTACTATATATGTACATGCAGATGTCAAAAGTAATGGGAGAGAAAGCTAAAAAAATATCAAAAAGCTTCAAAGCATAGAAGGTAGTCATGAGAATGATTGTTTTGTAAATGTGACGGTTTGCTTGTTTGTGTTACTTTCTTTTTTGTTGTTGTTGTGGTTGTTTTATTTTTAATACTTACATATGGTAAACCCGATTTAGTTCAACAGTTGTACAACGGCAATCAAAATAAAATACACATGTATATTTGATTTTCGCCCTTTTTTCATTTCTTTTTTTACATAAGGTTGTAAAGAAGACAAAGGAAGAACGGAGAAACAATAGCAAAGAAGAAGCAAACGCTACTTCTTGCCCTCCTGCGCCTCCTCTTCCTTCTCTTCCATACCTAGCACACGCTCTAGCGCCGCCACGCGCTGCAGGATGCGCAGCTGTCGGGTCGCGAGGCCGTCCTCCATCTCGCTGTACACATCGTCCACGGCCTTCTGCGTGCCGTGGCGGTCGATGAGCACCTGCATGTCGCGCTCGAGCTGCTCCGCCTTCTCACGACCGGCGCGGTTCGTCTCCTCCTCCGCGTGGCGCCGCTCGTACACGTCCAGCTCCTCCATCTGCGCAGCGCGGAAGCGCGAGCGCGGGCTCGGGGGCACCGGCTCCTCCGTCGTCGACGTCGCCGACGCCTCTGCCGCAGCCACAGCAGCGGCGTTGTTCTTCTTGTCGTGCAAGGGCGGGGCGACCGCGGCGCCTGCAGTCGGCAGCAGTCTCGCGTTATCCATCGAAGGCAGCGGTGGCGGCAGGTCCAGCAGCACGCTGAGGCCAGGGCGCGCCGCCAGCGGTGGCTCGCAGGCGTGCGCGGCGCGATACAGGGCCGCGTGTTGCAGCAGCCCCTCCGCCAGGAAGTACTTCACGAACGGCTGCGCGTCCTCCGGTGAGAGATAGATATTCTCTGGTGGTAGGGCCGCAGCCGCCTGGCGCCGCAATTCTTCTTCTTCTGTCTGCTGCTGAGCCTTGGCACGATCGCCCTTCGTGTTCTTCTTGCCCTTGGCGTTGGTGGGCACGCTCTCGCGCCGTGCCGTGTCGCGGGGCGTGTGCTCCCACTTCCAGTACAGCTCCACCTCCCGCCCAAGGAAGTCGTGCACCTCCTCGCGCAGGGCGTCCTCGTACAGCCGCGGCGCCTGCGTCGGCGCGGGCGACGGCGGCGACAGCGGCGCCTCCACCTGCGAGGCGCGGTGGCTCGTCTCGGCAGCCCCTTTTCCCTTGGGGCCCTTCGCACTGCCGGCAGCGTCCTTCTTGTGCGCGGCGGAGGAGGGCCGCGAGCTGGGCGTCGCAGAGGCAGGCGACGGCGGCGGCGACGGCGCGACCATCGCCCCTGGCGTCCCGCTGCGGAGGATATCGCTGTAGTGCGAGAACCACTCATACAGGTGTTGTGTTTTGAGTGCTGGGAAGCGGTGCGCGGCGCAGTAGCGGATGAAAGAGACGTAGTCGTCTACCTCCAGCTGTGCGCGCAGGCTCGTCCAGTAGTCGGCCGCGTTGAAGGCCTTCGCGGCGAGCGAGGTCAGCAGGTGCGCCGTGTTCTCCGCCTCAGCCGGGCTCTGCGGGCGCGGGGCGTTGGGAGCGGCAGGGTCCTCTCCTGCTGCTGCTGCTGCTCCGGTGGGGGAGCCACCGCCCTCCGCCTCACCGCGGGCCAGCCGCAGCATGTGGTCTATCGTCTCCAGCTCACTGGGGACACACCGCGACGCGGCGTTGGAGTCGGCCGAAAGGTTTTTGGCTCGCATGAACTAAAAGGTAAAGAACTCTAAATTTAAAAAAAAAATGAAAGAAAGTGACAGGGCACTGTGGCGAGAGAAGGGAGAAGCATGTCACAGAGAAAAAAGCTTGTATTTCATTCAATTCCGTTTTCAAAGTACGTCTTTTTGTCATTATTTGCAAAGTGATGTTGTGTGGTTAACTGATGTTTTTTTGTTTGTTTTATGAATACAAAAAGCGAGTAAGAAGAAAGGGTAAAAAAAAAAAGAAAACGAGGTATCTATTGGATCTAAAATAATAATATTCATATAATGGTGTTGAGAGGTATCTGACTCTATCTGGAGACAACAAGCGGTGTGTGCGGTAGGGATAAAATCTAAACGTTTATTTGTTCTGGAAATAAGACTTGAATTGGTTCGCCTCGCCCAATGTTCTAAATCCAAAGACGATCTGCGACGGTCGGGTGCTGGTGCGGATGACGGTCATGTACTGCTTCTCCACCACGTCCTCGTCCTCCTGCTGCACACGCGTCACGATGACGTCCTGCACCTTCTCCAGCCCGACGCGGATGAGCTGGTAGCCGCCTTTGGGGTTGCGCTGGTTCCACTTGAGGCACTCCTGCACGTAGTCGACATCGACCAGACTCGTGATGGACGTCTTGAAGGTGCCCACTAAGCTCCACAGCGGCCGGGCGCAGCGCCGTGCCGGACCTCGCCGCTCGGCCGGGGCAGACTGCTGCCCCTCCGCAGCGGTGTAGAGCGAGTGGTCGTCCTCTGTCTCGAACATCTTCTCCGTCAGCGTCACAGCGCTGAGCCCTTTGAACATGCCAGGGCAGACGGTGGCTGCCGGCCGCACCGGCGCGATGGGCTGCGCCGGCGGCGGCGGTGGAGGCGCGACGGCCTGGCGGAGCGCCTGGTAGGCCGTCGCGTAGGTCTGAGCGAGGCCCTCCACGCGCCGGCGGGGGAGCGGCCGCTGCGGCGCCTCGTCCTCGTCCTCGTCACGGAAAGAGAGCGAGCGCTTGCGGGAGGCGGAGGCGGAGACAGAGGCGGAGGCGTTGCTGCTGGAGCCACGGCGGATAGGGATGGAGGAGGGCAGCTTCAGGCCGCGGCCGCCGTGGTCAGAGGGTGCGCGCGGCGGTGGCAGCGGCGGCGGCACGGAGAGCGTGTTCTCCTTCTCTGCTACCGCTGCCGGGGTCGACGGTCGGCCCGGCTTGCCGAAGGGCTGGCGCAGCACCTGCACAGACTCCATCGCCTCCTGCGCGCGACGGATGGCGGCCGAGTCCTCCTTGGACATGGTGGTGTGAGGGGCGGAGCGGCTGCGGCTGTGGTGCGAGCTGCAGGCACTGTGGGAGCGGGAGAGCGTCACGTTGCCGCTGTTCGGCGACACGATGCGGACGCGGTGGCTGCCTCGAGGGGCCATAATGGAATAATAGTCAAAGGGGTAACTAGGAAAGAGCAAGGGAAGAGAAGGGGAAGGAGAAAGAGCGAGAGAGGGAAATGGGTAGAAGAAAGTGAGCAACAAGCTAGCAAGAATGAGTACAATTACGAGAAACCATGGATGAGAACAAGCAATGTTGTTCTTTTTGTTTTTGATTTTGAAGAAAGGGAAAAAAAGATGACGCCGCGAAGGCCGAATCGAACGGCTGTGAGTGCAACTCACCTACGGGTTTGAAGCCCGCACTCAGCACCAGCTAAGCTCATCGCAGCTCTGGGAGGGTTCGAACCTGCGCCCTGCCGGCTGGCAGCAGAGCGTTCTGCCATTGCGCTATAATGGCAGATGGAAAGGTGGGGAATGGGTGGTATGTGAAATGCGAAAGTGTAAGAGGTCGATTTTGAGAATGTAATTATAAAAAAAAAGGAGAGAGAGAGAGAGAGGAGGGAGGGAGGAGAGG
>AUXN01000314.1:0-13592 GCA_000482125.1 Strigomonas galati
GCTTTCACATACGTATAACAGAAAAGTGAAGAGAGGGCTATTCTTTTATTATTATTATAACACACACAAAAAAAAAGAAAATGTAAATAAACTTTTTACGACTTGTTTCTGAGTTTCAATTGAACTATGTTAAAAAAAAAAAATGTTTGGTATGATCGCCATTTACCGTCGAAAAAAAAAATACATACACACTTAACCATTTGTGCTGCTCTGTTATTTACTTAAGTAAAGACAACTGCAAAACTTCACCCAGAAACTATAAACACTCAACTTTGTGTATATATCTAACTTTTATCTCCCTCTCTTTTTACTTCTCTTTTCTGCGCCATCAGCTACTAGATTGGAGTATCATCTTTATTATTTAACTTTACAGTTCTTTTATCCAAACCTATATAAATATACAATGGCGGACTACGAAGGTGATGAAGCGCTAGATGACAACGGCGCCTTCTCCAGCGAGGCCGTGCACGAAGATGTGCTGACCATCCTGCGCAACAAGCTCGGCGCGGAGGAGTGGAACCCGGCGAAAGTAGACAGCTGGGTGGACGACATCATCAGTACCGTCCTCAAGGAGCTCGCCGAGATGAAGAAGCCCTTCAAATACGTAGTGAACTGCACGCTGATGCAGCGGACGGGGGCGGCCATCTCGACGGGCTTTATCAGTCTGTGGGACAACGCGAAGGATGGTATGGTGCATGTGCCTTTTGAGAATGACACCATTCACTGTTTAGCTACCGTGTACTTTTTGAAGATAGACTAATAATTATTGTATTTTTTTCTCTGTACAAGAAAAAAGAAAATGATAGGAAAAAAAAATGTAAATCTACTTGCTCTTTTCTTTTCTGAAGGGGGATTTTCAGATCCGCGATGTAACAAAGACGCAATCTTTCTTTTTCTATATATACATTTTAAAAAAGAAAAGAAAAAAAAACAGGTTACGAATTGTACAAAAAAAAAAAGAAAAGCACAAATGACGGCAGTAAATAAAAATGATGATTGATTGTTTAATACACTACATTTTTATCTTTCTCTCTCCCTTGCTGACTACTTTAATCTTAAAAGAACGGCCAAAAAGATCATTAGATATACATTTAGTTACAGATGCTGCGACAACTAGGTCGGCCAGGACGCTGCCAGCCCTTTTCTCGTCGCCTCGTCACCGCCTTCAGCTCCAGCTGGGCAGCTAGACGTCATGCAACAACGGAGGGACAGCATGGACCTTCTGAGGAAGAGGACATGGACGCCAGTATGCTTGACATTATTGTAGAGGACAATGCGACTCCTGCCTCCTCTCCTTCTGCCTCGTCGTCTCCTCATGCCCGCGAGCTGGAAGTGGAGGAGGAAGGCCAGCATGCAGCGCGGCGGCAGCTGTTCGAGGCCGCGGCCCGCCTCCGCCGCGCGGTGCAGAAGGAGCTCCACGACGAGGTAGCGCGCGACACGGAGGACGGCGTGGCTGCGCTGCCGCCGCTCGCACCGGCCGGCTGGGCTGTGCACCATCCGCCTGGCCACCGCTACTTTGTCATGACCAAAGAGCTGCGCAAACAGACGCGAGAGGAGGAGGAAGAACAGCGCGATGGGCCGCGCTATCGTAGCGTGCACGACACCTTCTTCTCTGCCGCGGAGAAGCAGCAACACCAGAAGAGCAAGGGCGACACAACAGAAGGTCAGTGGGTGCTGCAGAAGGGCGGCGGGTACAGCCCGACAGGGCGTCTCCAGCCGCTGGACACGTACACACCTTCCAACAAGCTAGCCGCTGAGCACGTCGCGCGGTCAGACGTGCGCGTGACGCTCTACGCTCCCTTTCGTGTGCTGGACCTGTCGCTCTACAACAACGATGTGCCCATTGTAGAGCACAGCGTGTTTGACGTGCTGATCCACAAGCGCAAGCCCCGCCGCCACAGCCGCCACCAGGTACAGCTCGACCCCCAGCAGAAGGTGTGGGACGATGAGACGGCGCTCTTCGTCAGCCTCGCGAGTGTGAACAGCGAGCTGCGTATCCGACACCTACAGTTCCTCCCCCGCTCTCTTACGCGTGCGCTTCGCGAGCAGGCCGTGTTTGGCAGTGGCGACCCGCACTACGAGGCGCTGGTGCAGCGGCAGCAGGCAACCCTTCTGGAGCGTGATGCAGAGCGGGCACAGCGGCTGCGCAGCCGACAGGAGGCCCACCGCCGCCACCAAGCTCGTCAGCAGCAAGGAGGGGTGGACACGGTAGAGTTGCCACCCGTGTCGACACCTTCTACGCGTGTGCTGCAGCCAAGTGACTTGAGCGCCACACCCGCTGACGCCAACGTCACTCACTACGAGCTGAATAAGGAAAAAGAACAAGAAGGGCATCTGCTCAAGCACTTTGGTGTGGTAGGCGACTACGCGCGGCTCTACGGCTACCAGGGGCCGCACATGACGGAGCTCTCTAAGGAGCTGCAGGAGAGTCTGCTGCACTACTTGGCGGTCGACCTGGGCCTCAACGAGGAGGTGCGCGAGTATGTGTGCCAGTCCCAGTATGTGATGGAGCAGGAGGAGTACACGCAATGGCTCGCGCGGTGGGACCAGGTGGCGACGCATCTGCAGCGGCGGTTGTAATAAAAGCAGCAAAGAGAGAGACAGGAAATCGTTGATGTTGATTACTCACATACATACACACATAATATACTTTCAGTATTGCTAATTATATTAATACTTATAAAACAAGAATGCTTCTAATTATACTCTCATAAAATGGAAATCTTCACAAAGCATGAAAAGGAAAAGGAAAAACAATTTGATGGTCTTCCAGGCAAACCATGAATATTATTATTACGTATGATCTTTTCTTCCTTCTTGTCTCTTTGGTAAAGTGTCCATTATCTTCACGTACACACTTATACACTGCAGTTTATTTATATATATTTTTTTATTATTATATTGCTTTACCATCATGTCACGTCCCTTGACACGCGAGGAGCTCGTCGAGTTCCAAGAGATCTTCAACCTCATGGACCCGCAGAAGAAGGGCTACATTATGGTCGAGGACGTTCACCAGCTGCTCCTCACCCTCCACCTTCGCCCCACAGCGGAGGAGCTGGCGGAGCTCTTCGCCGCGGACGAAGCCGCCGACGGGGGTCCCAACACCTCTTCTTCCTCCCCACAGCAACCAAATGCACCCCTCAGCGCCCTCTCTGTCGCCGCCATGGCCAACTCCGTCAACAGCGGCGGGACGGGCGGCAGCGTACTGGGCGGCGGCGGCAGCGCCAAGAAGGACAACAGCATGCTCGCGGGGACGCAGGGCGGCAGCCAGCGCATCACCTTCGACAAGTTCGTGTCCGTGCTGACGAAGCGGCTGGTGAGCGACTTTAGCCCCGAGGAGGTCCGCCATTCCTTCGAGGTGTTTGAAACAAAAGACATGCCGCAGGGTGTCATTTCCACAGAGGTTCTGGCGCACGCCCTCATGACGTATGGGTCCGAGAAGCTGAGCCGACAGGAGGTGGAGAAGCTGCTGTCTGCGGTGGACCCGCAGAACACGGGGTGCATTTACTACAGGGAGTTTGTAGATCTGGTGATGGGCGAGCTGTGATCATATGCGCGGAATGCATATATTTGCTTTCCGTTAGATTTTTTTTTCTTTCTTTCTTTCCTACCACCACTACAAGTTTGAAGTATTGCAATATTGCTTCTTTTTCCTTTACCCTTTTTATATATATGCTGTACATTACAAAAACAAACGAGCATTAAATATCAACAACAAAAATTCACACATATAAGGAGAGAAACTAATTTTTTTTTAACTATACCTAACCGAAGCAAAAATGAGCTAAGAATACGTTTCGAAATGTTTCTCGTTTCCCCTCCTCCAGCTCTCTCTCTTTCAAGTCGTGTACAACGATATATACATATATTTACATTCCTTATTTGTAGCGTTTCATGTCGAAAGGGATTAATGCCGTTCAGCTCCGCTACGTGGAGCACAAGTTCGCTGGCGCGCGCGGCGGCAGCAACATCTACGTCGCCCACGGTCTGCTCGGCAACGCGATGAACTGGGCGACTGCGAGCAAGCAGCTTGGTCGCCACCCTCTGCTCGCTCCCAAGCTGAACAGCATCTACTGCCTCGACATGCGCAACCACGGTGCAAGCCCGCACAGCGACAACCACACGAACAGCGCCCTCGCGAGCGATATCGAGCGTGCCGTGCTGGAGGGGCAGCGGAGGCTGCAGCAGGCGCCGGTGCCGGAAGGAGGCGCGGGCAGCATTCTCATCGGCCACAGCATGGGCGGCCTCACGCTCATCGGCTCGCTGCTCCGCCGCTACAATGAGGCAGCACTGCTGCCGCTGCGGCACAGCGAGGCGTCGGTGCGCCAGGCCAACCCGGGCGCGGACCCCGCTGCGCCGGTCTTTGGCCAGTGGGACGCGGAGCGCCGCGCGGCCTGCCAGCAGAGCATGCGGTCCGTGAACGAGCTCTTCGACTTTGCAGAGACGCAGCCGATTGAGCAGGTGCTCTTCGATGACCCGGCGCGCAGCCAGCTGCAGCGGAGCGCCAACGTCGCAGGGCGCATTCCAGCTCTCGGCCGCATCCGCGCGGCCGTGATTGTTGACATCACGCCGCACAAGCCGACGCTAGATGCCACAAAGCCAGAGGAGGACGGCTCATCCACGTTTGACACCGTGCAGCAAATGATTAAAGTGGATTTGAGTGTGGTGCAGAGCTACGACGACCTGCACAAGGAGCTGCTGCGTGTGGGCATGAAGGAGAAGGGGATGCGCGACTTTGTGTCGACGAACCTACAGTTCTCTGAGAAGAGTGGCAGCGATGGCCGCCGGACAGCGTCGTGGAAGTGCAACTTGGATGTGCTCTTCAGACAGTTTCGCCAGTTCATGCCCTCGATTGTGGACTGGTTCCCGTCTGACCCTACAGGGGTGCAGCCCCTGCCGCCGCCCGAGCCGTGCAGTCTGCCAGTGCTCTTTGTCTTTGGCGAGAAGTCGCCCCACAATGATGCTGAGAACCGCGCGAAGCTGTCTCAATACTTTACGCAGCTGGAGCAGGTGGAGGTGAAGGGAGCGGGGCACTTTGTACATTATGAGAAGACAAAGGAGTTTGTGGAGGTGGTGGCGCCATTCTTGGACAAGTACATGTAGGTGCGAGCTACAGAATACCAAATTATTGCAATCATTAAAAACGAACAATAAAAAGTATGATTTTTTTTTTCTTTGTCTTGATTAACTTTGTACGTACGCACATATGACCATATCCTTTTAGTTCTGCTGTGTATCTTAAAACACTCTCTCGTTCCTCGCTTTCCTTTTCTCTCTCTCTCTCACTTTTTTCTTTTAGTATACACAAGTCTAAAAAGTCAAGAGTAAAAAAAGATGATTATCCCCGTCCGCTGTTTCACCTGCGGGAACGTCATTGGCGACAAGTACCTCCTCTACTTAGACCTCATCGCCGAAGGCTACTCGGAAGAAGAGGCGATGGACGCCTTTCACCTCACGCGCTTCTGCTGCCGCCGTATGATGCTGACACACGTAGATATGCTGGACTTGCTGCTCAAGTTTAACCCGGCTGATACCAATGTGCTTCTGCATGCGAACAGTGAGGAGTAGAGGAATGCAGAAACGGATGCTATAAATAGAGGAGGAGGGGAATATGTTTTTTTTTTCATTTGTAAAAATGCTTCGTTGTACTAAATGGTGGTGTTCTTGCCACCTTGTTGTTATCTTACACAAATGTATGTCTTAATATGCGGACTAAATCTGTACGTACCCCCAGTGTCAGTATCAAGAATCTGTACTCTTTTTTTTTTTTTTTTTTTTTGCGATGTTTGTCAAACAACTGCTATTTCTCTTTCCTGTTTCTCATTTCTTTTTTCTCTTGTTTTCCATTAGCAAATTTGGAGTTGTAAGATTAGGGTTAAATTCATATACACCTTTTACTTCTTTTTCTTTACGTGCCTTTAAAAAAAGAAAAAATGCCCCCCAAAAAGAATAAGGCAAGTGCCTCCGCTCAGCTAGGCACCAGTACCCGCGCCCGCGTGGACCCGACACGCAAGATAGGCAACGCCAACGCAGTGGCGGCGGGCGTCAACCTCTCCCGCGTCGGTGTCATCAGCGACCGCGAGCTCGCATGGATCCAACGTCTCGCGACGGAGGGCGAGGAAGGCACCTTCAGCGACTACCGCAGCGCGCAGGATCAGCAGCGCAAGGAGGCGAGCAACCGGCACAAGGCGGGCTGGACCGACACCACAGAGGCGCGCCACGAGCGCTTCCTGCAGCGGCAGGAGGAGGAGAAGCAGGAAGCCGAGCGCCGCAAGCAGGCCCTCGACGACCTGTACAAGCAGGAGGACGAGGAGGCGCGACGGCAGGTGAAGGCGCGGGCGGAGCTGCGGCAGATGGTCGAGGACCCGCGCGGCCGCAACGTGAAGAGCGCCAAGATGCTGGACGAGGCCCTCAAAGGGCGCGAGGTGCAGGTCGCCCAGAAGGAGAAGGTCCGGGCGACGGAGAGCCAGAACCGCGAGAAGGAGCTCGCGGAGGTGCAGGCGCGCGACTGGGGCCAGGCCACCGAGGACGCCCGCGCCAAGCTCGAGGCGCGGCAGCGGAACATAGACAACAAGAACGCCAACTTGGAAATGCTCGCCGAGCAGATCGACGAGCGCCGGCAGCAGCGCGCCGACTACCGCGCCGAGCGCCCTGTGGCCGACGCGGAGGCCGCCGAAGAAGAGGAGGATAACTTCCACGAGCGCGAGGAGCGCAAGCAGCGTGACGTCCAGAACGGGTTAGAAAACAAGGCCAACTCCCGCAAGGCGGCCACCAAGGCCGAGAAGCTGCAGCGCCGCATCCAGGAGGACACCGAGACGGCGCAGCAGCGCGAGCGCGAGGAGGCGCGCATGGAGTCCATGAAGCAGTCCACCGCGCAGAAGCGGCAGCAGAAGCAGACCGTCTTCGAGGAGCGCAAGCGCGCCGGTATCGACCGGTACCAGGAGGACGCTGCCAAGCCGGGCGCGACGCACCGCACCCAGGACGTGTTTGAGCAGAAGGGCGAGAGCTTTTTAGACAAGATGTACGCTGGGGATAGCAAGCGCGTGGAGCACCAGCGCGACGCGCTGCGCCACGCCGACTACGGCGAGACCGCGGCCGAGGCGCAGCAGTCCTCGTGGAAGGCGCCGAACCACCGCCGCGCGGAGGCCACCGCGAGCGGCTTCCTCACCAAGGAGGAGGAGGAGGCGCACGCGTTAGAGATGCGGGCGAACCCGGAGAAGATGCGCGCCGAGCAGGAGGCGGAGGCGGCCGCCCAGCGCGCGGCGACGCAGCGCCTCAAGGAGGAGCAGAAGCGCCAGGCGGACGAGAAGCGGGAGCTCAATCTTAGAGAGAAGCAGGCGCAGAAGGAGGAGGACCTGTGGCTGGAGGAGAAGACGAAGGCCGATAATGAGCGCTATCAGCAGTTCATCGAGTCGCAGCTGCCGAAGGATATGAACCCGGTGCTGCGCAAGAAGGCGCAGAAGTTCCAATAACAGGATACTCTGAAACGACCCCTTTTATCATCATTATTATTATTTATTTTTACACTGTATCTATAACAACACCCATCTTTCTCTCTCTCTCTCTCTCTCTTACTTGAATGAAAAGAGAGAGAAGAGGAGGAGAGGAGAAGCGAATAACGGAGGAACAAAACGAGTAGGAGGAAATATAATTGTACAGAGTCTTCGTTTTTTCACCCCTTACTGAAACAATATATATGTCTTTTTTTGCTCCTGTTCTTCTTTTGCCTCTTTGTAACCTATGTAAATAACAATCTGTAAATGAACAGTACTTCTTTGATTTTTGTACATAATTAGAAATGTAAACAAATCCAACAACTACCGTGTAACATGATTCAAAACAAATGAAAACAAAATGGAACTGTGAATAAAAAGAGACGTCCGTTTTCGATTCATCGTTCTTACAATTATTAATCCATTTCCTTCTCTCTCTCTCTCTCTCTCCTTCCTTCCCTCCTTCTGTAAAAGAAAACTAAAAGTAATTGTTTTAAAACTTTTAAGCACCCTTCTTTTCCCTCTCTCTTTTTTTTCTACCACTTCTTACTCCCGAAGCCACGAAAAAATTTGTCAAACTCAGTCTCGGTGTCATGTCCACTGCTCGTCGTGATACCCTCGTCGCCATCGAAAAGGCTGCTCAGCAGCGCTGGGAGCAGGAGAAGAGCCACGAGCTCGACGCCCCTGCCCCTGGCGACGCCCGCCCCGACAAGTTCCTCACGACGTTCCCCTTCCCCTACATGAACGGCCGCCTCCACCTGGGTCACGCCTTCTCGCTGACTAAGTGCGAGTTCGTCGTGCGTTACCAGCGCATGCAGGGGAAGCGCGCGCTCTGGCCTTTCGGCTTCCACGTCACCGGCACGCCCATCTCGGCCTGCGCGCAGAAGCTGGAGAAGGAGATGGCGCAGTTCGGCAACCCGCCGCAGTTCCCCCCGGAATACCTCGAGGAGAAGCAGAAGGACTCCGAGGCCGCCAAGGCGTCCTCCGAGGACGTGACTAAGCACAAGAGCAAGCGCGGTAAAGCCGCCCCGCCCAAGCCGCAGTGGATCATCATGCAGAGCCTCGGCATCCCGGACGCGGAGATCCCCAAGTTCGCGGACCCGCAGTACTGGCTGGACTACTTCCCGCCCCTCGCCATCGACGACCTGAAGAGCTTCGGCTGCCACATCGACTTTCGCCGCTCCTTCATGACAACCAACGCGAACCCCTTCTTTGACCGCTTCGTCTCGTGGCAGTTCCGCAAGCTGCGCGCGGCCAACCTGCTTAGTTTCGGCAAGCGCTACTGCGTCTACTCCCCGTGGGACGGCCAGCCGTGCGCCGACCACGACCGCGCGAGCGGCGAGGGCGTGCTGCCGCAGGAGTACACGGTCGTGAAGCTGATCGTGCAGAACCCCCTGGAGCAGCCGGCCCTCCAGCCCTTCCAGGAGATCATCGGCAACCGCAACGTCGTCCTCCCCGGTGCGACGCTGCGCCCCGAGACGGTGATCGGCCAGACGAACTGCTGGGTAAGCCCCAACTTCAGCTACAAGGCCTACATGGTGCGCAACAAGGCCGGCGACGACGAGGTGTACCTCATGACGCCGCGCGCCGCGCGCAACATGGCATACCAGGACTTTGTCATCAACGGCCAGACCGGCGTCGACCCCCAGCCCCTCTTCGAGTTGGAGGGCGCGAGCCTCGTCGGCCTCCCGCTGACGGCGCCGCTCGCCATCTACAAGACCATCTACACGCTGCCCATGTCCACCATCACGGAGGCGAAGGGTACCGGCGTCGTCATGAGCGTGCCGTCCGACTCTCCCGATGACTACATCAACTTTGCGCAGCTCCACAACAAGCCCGAGTACCGCGCGAAGCTCGGCCTCAAGGACGAGTGGGTGGTGCCCTTCCCGATCATCCCGATCATCGACATCCCGGAGCTGGGCAACATTGGTGCCAAGTACATGTGCGAGAAGCTGAAGATCAACGGCCCCAACGCGGCGGTGCCGCTCGAGGAGGCCAAGAAGGTGTGCTACCAGATGGGCTTCTACCAGGGCGTCATGATCGAGGGCCCCTACACCGGCACGAAGGTGGCCGAGGCGAAGGTGCTCACGCAGAAGATCATGGAGGACAACGACCAGTGCATCCGCTACAACGAGCCGACGCGCCAGGTGATGAGCCGCAGCGGCGACGAGTGCGTCGTCGCGCTCTGCGACCAGTGGTACCTCGAGTACGGCAAGGAGGACTGGAAGAACCTGGTGCTCGACCACGTCGAGAACCACATGAACATGTTCTTCCCCGGTGTGAAGAACGCCTTCGTCGAAGTGCTCAACTGGCTCGCCAACTGGCCGTGCAGCCGCACCTTCGGCCTCGGCACCTACCTGCCCTGCGACGCGTCGCACAAGGTGCTCATCGATAGTCTGTCCGACTCCACCATCTACATGGCCTACTACACCATCGCGCGCTTCGTGCACACGGGTGCCGACGGCAGCTTCAGCCTGCGCGGCAAGGAGGACAACCCGTACGGGCTCAAGTCGGAGATGTTCACGGACGAGGTGTTCGACTACATCCTGCACGGCAAGGGCAACGCGGCCGAGGTGGCCGCCAACGCCGGCGGCATGCCGCTCGAGTCCCTCGAGCTCGTCCGCAATGAGTTCACCTACTGGTACCCCGTCGATATCCGCTGCTCCGCGAAGGACCTCATTCAGAACCATCTCACCATGTTCCTTTACAACCACGCCGCCATCTGGCCCGAGGACCACTCCCAGTGGCCGCGCGCCATCTTCTGCAACGGCCACATCCAGGTCGATAACGAGAAGATGGCCAAGTCGAAGGGTAACTTCATCTCTCTGCGCGAGGCGATCGACACCTACGGCGCGGATGCGACCCGCGTCGCCTGCGCCGACTCTGGCGATAGCTTAGACGATGCCAACTTCGTCCGCGAGACAGCGGCCGGCTTTATCCTCAAGCTGACGACGCTGCTGGAGCAGTGCAAGGAGCTCGTCGTGGAGGGCAGCGGCAACCAGCGCACCGGCGAGTACAACGAGTTCGATGCCATCTTCAACAACACCATCAACGACATTATCGTGCGCACGGAGGCCTTCTACAACAACATGCAGTTCCGTATGGTGCTCAACACCGCCTACCACGAGTTCACCAACGAGTTTAGTCAGTACAAGCTCAACTGCGACGACCTGCACATGCACGCAGGCCTCACGCGCCGCTACTTTGAGGTGCTGGCGCAGCTCATGATGCCCATCGCGCCCCACTTCTCGGACCACCTCTGGAACCTGCTCCACGGCGGCGAGCCGGCGCCCGGCCAGAGCGTCGTCGACCAGCGCTTCCCGCAGCCGACGGCCCCGCTCGACTACTCGCTCGTCGTGCTCAACCGCGTCATGACCGACGTCGTGAAGGAGATCCGCTCGCAGGTGACCAAGAACGCGAAGAAGCGCGGCCCCATCGAGCAGGTCATGATCTACACGACCGACCGCTACGCGGAGTGGCAGGTGAAGGCGCTCGAGCTGCTGACGACCATCTTTGAGCAGAACCAGCGCAGCTTCCCGCCGACGTCGCCAAGATGATCATGGCGGACCGCCCGGAGTGGATGACGAAGGACATCATCCCCGACACGATGGCCTTTATCGCGTTTGTGAAGGCCAACGCCGAGAAGTACGGCGAGGCCGCCATGTCGCTGCAGCCCGTCATCAACGACGAGGAGAAGCTCAAGTCGATGGCGCACAACATTTCGAAGCTGTCCGGTGTGCCCCAGGTGCTCGTTCTCTCCTCGCAGGATGAGACCTACAAGGAGCACGCGCCGGCGCGCCGCAAGACCCGCCCGGGTGAACCCAGCGTGGCCTTCCCTCCCCCGGCCAAGAAGTAAGAGTGACTACACACTAGTGGGTATTCTTCGTTCTTTTTTTTTTTTCTCTCTTTACTTCTTTAGTTAGGGTGAAATTTATAAGAATAAAACAGATACTATTCTTCCATGAAAATAAAATATAACAACTAATTAATTTTTGTCACGTGACCCTTTTTATTTTTTCTTCTTCTCTTATTAATAATAATTGTAATGAATTTGAAACAAAAAATCAAAAAAAAAACTACTATTTCATTCATATTGGCCGTTTATAGATTACTCTTATGTGTGTGTACATAATATCTTTCTGTGTTAGTTGCTCGCTCTATACATACTACGTTACCTATCGTTTCTCTCTCCTTCCTCTTTCTTTCATGGTTCAAGGTTTAGTTGTTTTATTAGAACTTTTGCATATACATATACGTAAATATTTTATTACGTTGCCCTAACACACCAACATGGGTCAACAGCAGCAGAAGGGAGGCCCCAAGCCGCCCCCGGAAAAGTGGGAGCCGCCGGTCGCGCCCGAGATCGGCAAGAAGAAGAAGAAGAAGGGACCCGACGCGGCCACCCGTGTGCCTAAGGTGTACCCCGCGCGCGCGTGCCTGTTGCGCCAGTACCGCCTCGAGCGCTGCAAAGATTACCTGCTCGTCGAGGAGGAGTTCCTCAAGACGATCAGCTCGCAGCTGGAGGCGCAGTCTAACCTGGAGGAGGGCGGCATGTCGCACTACGAGGCGGAGCTGCAAAAGGTGAACGAGCTGCGCGGCATGCCGCTCGAGGTCGGCAGCTTCGAGGAGGCCATCGACGACAGCCACGCGATTGTGTCCATCTCGGGCTCCGAGTTCTACGTGCCCATGATGTCGTTTGTAGACAAGGAGCAGATAGAGCTCGGCTGCAGCGTGCTGCTGCACAACATGCAGCACAGCATCGTCGGCGTGCTCCAGGACGACGTGAACCCGCTCGTGAGCGTCATGAAGGTGGACAAGGCGCCCACCGACACCTACGCCGATATCGGCGGCTTAGAGAACCAGATCCAGGAAATCAAGGAGTCCGTTGAGTTCCCGCTGTCGCACCCGGAGCTCTACGAGGAGGTCGGCATCAAGCCGCCGAAGGGCGTCATCCTCTACGGCGTGCCAGGTACCGGCAAGACGCTGCTCGCGAAGGCCGTCGCCAACCAGACGAGCGCGACCTTCCTGCGCGTCGTGGGCAGCGAGCTCATTCAGAAGTACTCGGGCGAGGGCCCCAAGCTAGTCCGCGAGCTCTTCCGCGTCGCCGAGGAGAACTCGCCCTCGATCGTCTTCATTGACGAGATTGATGCAATTGGTACGAAGCGGTACGACACGGACAGCAGCGGCACCAAGGAGGTGCAGCGTACCATGCTCGAGCTGCTCACCCAGCTCGACGGTTTCGACAGTAGCAACGACGTGAAGGTCATCATGGCCACCAACCGTATTGACACCCTTGACCCGGCCCTCATCCGTCCTGGCCGTATCGATCGTAAGATTGAGTTCCCCTTTCCGGATGAGAAGACCAAGAAGATGATTTTCCAGATCCACACGAGCCGGATGTCGCTCGCCGAGGATGTCGACATTTCCGAGTTCATTCACGCCAAGGACGAGATGAGCGGCGCGGACATTAAGGCCATCTGCACTGAGGCGGGTCTGTTGGCGCTGCGCGACCGTCGTATGAAGGTGTGCCAGGATGACTTTGTGAAGGGGAAGGAGAATGTGCAGTACCGCAAGGACAAGTCGTCCTTCACGCGCTTCTACCTGTAAAAGCGCACACGAACGTACATTTACACTACACGTATATGTATGCTTATTTGCAGGAGAAGAACGAAAAGAAAAGGAAAATAAAAAGCACCATGTACGTAATTTCACTTTTTAGATAGTTAGAGAAATTAGCACAAAGAGAACATTTAACTGATTTGTTTCTTCTTTTCTTTTTGCTTTCTTCTCCGAATGTTGTTGTTGATATACACATATACGCATATCACCATTTCCTTTTTTTTTTTTTGTTCTCTCTTTCTTTTTTATTTTTCTCCCACCGAAAAGATGTTAATGTATTTTTTTTTTTTTTGNGTGTGTGTGAACTACTCTGTCGTTGGACGATTTCAGATCAGTGCATTGGAAAGAAGAAAAAAAAAAACTTTACCAAAGTTGAATGGCTATTGTTCAGTCTAATAAAGAGAAAAATGACTTCTTATGGTTTAACACATTGATATTGATGATTCTCTTTCTCCCTTCCTCTTCTTTGTAGTCCAT
>AUXN01000315.1:0-13578 GCA_000482125.1 Strigomonas galati
AAGAAGGGAGGAGAGAGAAAAAAAGTTATATGGTTCATTCACACTAGCTACTGCTAGCTTTCAGTAAATGGTTTGTATGAAACATCTTATTCGTTTTTTGTCTTTTCCTGTTCATTAATGCGTCCTGGGCATATAATTTGTTTTATCTTTAGATTTTTATTTTTGATGATAATTCTTTTTTTTTTTTCAAGTTAAAAAAAAAAAAGGAATGTAGAGTTACACTTTAAGAAAAAAAAAAAAAAACCAGTACACGTACGTATACACTATTAGAAAACTTATACTGTTTCTTTTTTTTTTTTTGTCTTCTCCTGTCACCGATATGCAGAAAACGCTAGATATATAGCAAAAGCAAAAATGATAGAAAAACAAACAAACAAACAAACAAACAAACAACAAAAAAAAAAAAAAACAAGAAAACAACAAAAAAAAAATATGTTTCGGCAACAAAACGAACAACAGTAAGTGCTGGAGATCGCAACATGAGGATATATTCGATCTCAAACACACGTCACCAGTGGGAAAAATAAATAAATAAATAAATAAATAATAATAATAAAAAACATTTGACTCGGTTACTTTTCCTCCTTGCATTCTCCTTCTATTTTGCCTCGTCCTTTTTAGCTTCCACCTCCTTCTGCTTGCCCTCGTCCAAGGACAGCATCTCCGAGCTCGCCTTGCTTTCGAGGCCCGTGTTCAGGTGTGCAATGAACTCCAGCAACCGGTCCTCCTCTGGCGTGTGCCCGTGCCGTTGCTGCGCGGTCTGCTGCTGTTGCTGCCCCTCGTTCTGGGTCTTGTAGTGGGACTTGCGCTCCTGCTCCACGTAGCCGAGGAGGGCGGAGACCTGCTGCAGCACATTGCGGAGCCGCTGCGCCGACGCGTTGGCCTTGTTGGAGTGCGGCGTGTGCGTGTAGCCGACGTCGCCGCCACCACCTGTGGTAGAGGAGGGGGTGACCACACGGTTGGGGTCTATGTGCGGCACTGTCGGCGGCCGCCCCGGCATCGCGCTGCCCTTGGAGCTGTTCGTCGACGCCCTGCCCTCCTCGTCCGTTTCGTTGTTGGAGTCGAGCGGGTTGCCGCCGCGCGAGCTGTCCGAATCCTTCTTCTTGTCCTGCTGCGTCGCGAGCGGCGTCGGCATGCGCTGCACCGCCGCCGTAGAGAGGGAGGCCGGCCGCGGGAGGAGGGCAGTCACCTCGCTCCGTATCTGGTGCAGCGACTCCTCGATGCGCACAAAGATGCTCGAGTCTGAGGAGCGGCTCTTCCCCCCCTGAGAGCATGGAGAGAAAGCCGGCGCTCTTAGTCTCGTCGTCCTCCTCGTCCTCCTCGTACATCTGCTGGTGCTTCTCGAGCGTCTCCTCCGTGAGCGGCACGTTGTCCGGCTGGAAGTCCTTGTCAAGCACGGCGGCACGTCGGCCGCCCGGTAGCTCGCGGACCCGCTGCTCTCGGTTGTTCTCGTAGGAGGTGTTGTTGCCGCTGCAGTTATTGTTGCCGTTCGTGTTGACGTTCAGGCCGCTGTTGCTGCTGCTGTTGATGGAGCAGGCACGCGCCATGGAGAGGTTGGAGAGGGCCGGCACGCAGTCTTCCACCACGAAGAAGGACTTGTTCACAACACCCGGCCGCGCGAGGTGGGGCCGGCTGATGGGGCGCACCCCGCTGCCCTCCTTTGTGTCCTCGGAAAGGACAGAGGACGTGCTGGGGGCTGGCAGTGGCAGCGGCGCCGGCTTGTCCGGGCTGCGCGTGGACGGGCTCCGGCTGTGGGAAGGCCCGCTGGGCTTGTCTGGTGAGGTGAGCTGGTCGACGGAAGAGGAAATGGTGGCCGGCTGTCCGCCCGCGAGCTGCGAGAGGAAGTCGTTCGCGGCGCCGTTGAGCACGTCGTCGAGGTTCGCTCCGAGGAAGCTGACGTTCTTGTTGAAGCTGTAGTTGTAGAAGGAGGCGTTGATGGGCGCGAAGCTGACGTTGGTGATGGGCACCGCGCGCAAGCTGTCGTCGGAGGCGGGGCGGTGCGGCTGGGCACCGCTGTCGCCGTCCATCGCGGAGGTCGGCGCCGGCAGCCGCGACATGACGAACGGGCGACCGCTCGCGTTGCTGCGCGCCACCTCCGACTTCCCTGCGCGCGTCTTGGCCTTGACGTCCGCGCCTGTGGGCGAGGAGGCGGACGACGTGGCGGACGAGGAGGAGGACAAGGAGGGCTGCTCCGGCGGCGCGGGAGAGGGCGTCTTGACCTTCCCCTCGTCACCAGGCTGCACCGTCTTGGACCGCTTCTTCGGTGTCGGCGAGACGTCAGACGGCGGCTTCACGGCCGGCTCGTCGTCGTCGCTGTTGCTGTGCGATTGGGCTGCGTTGTTCGTCTCGCGGCTGCCTTCCTTCTTCTTGGAGGAACGAGAGCTGCCGCTCGTGAAGAAGCTGTGGCTCGAGTTTTCCTTCTTTTTTTTGGGCTCGCTACCCTCCAGCTTGGGCAGAAACTCGATGACGGCGGTGTCGTCGCTGACCATGCTGCTGCCACTACTGCTGCCGCCGCTGCTGCTCGAGTCGAAGAAGTCCTTCTTCTTGATCACGCGGTGCTCCTTCTGCCGCGCCGCCTCCTTCGCAGCTTCCTCCTCTGGGTCCTGGAAGGCGACAAACTGGTTCAGCACGTGCAACAGTTGCGCGCGCTTGAGGGCCTGCACAGCAGACTTGGTTTGCTCGTCTGTCGCCTCGCTGAAGAGACTCATGTGCAGCAGTTCCTGCACCGTCGGGCGCTTGCTCGGGTCCGGGTTCAGGCAGGCCGACACGAACTCCGTCACCGACGGCGGCATCTCGAAGAAGGGCGAGAGGTCGGGCGTGTCGGACAGGCCGGTGATGTAGTTCGTGAGGCCGGCCGGACCCTTGAGGGGGATGTGCGAGAAGGGCGGCTTGTTGGTGAACATCTCCATCGCCACGCAGCCGAGCGACCACACGTCGGAGGGAAAGCTGTAGCCGATCTTGGCGCCGTCCTCGTCGAGCTCGCCGGCGGACATGCACTCAGGGGACATGTAGAGCGGGCTGCCCTGCATCTCGTAGAGCAGCTGGCCGTTGCTCACTGTGCGGGCTGTGCCGAAGTCACCAATCTTGCCCACGCCGTCGTTGCCGAGCAGGACGTTGGCCGTCTTGATATCGCCGTGTACGTAGTGCTGCGCGTGGATGTAGGCAAGGCCCTCCGTCACGTCCTGCAGCAGCTTCTGCGCGCGCTTGAAGTCCAGCTTGCCTTTGCTCAGCAGGCCCTGCACCGTGCCGCCGGGGGCGAACTCCATGAAGACGCGAATGACATTGTCTGTCGCGCTCTCCTCACAGTAAAAGTAGTGGATAATGTTGGGGTGCTGCAGGTTGCACATGGTCGAGATTTCATCCACGAACTGCTCGATCTTCAAGTTGTTCTTGCCGAGCCGCATCTCCTTCACGGCCATCTTACCGCCAGTGAGCACGTCAATCGCCTCGAACACCTCGCCAAAGGTGCCCTTGCCGAGCAGGCGCCCGCGCTTCCAGGCGCCGCGGCTGTTCTTCGCGAGCGTCTCGCGCGTCTGTGCGATGCGCTCGGCCTCCTTCTTCACCGCGAAGATCTTCTCCTCCGCCTGGCGGATCGCCTGCATGGCCTGCACCGGCGTGCACGGCTTCTTGAGCGTGATGAAGCCCGCCTTGTGGTAGGTGTCCGTGCTCACGAGGTCGAAGTCGCGCGACGTGATGATGATGGCCATCTGCCGCGACTTCTCGCGCAGGACGGTGATGGGGTCATCGCCGCTGTCGAGGGTGCTGAAGATGGACTGCTGCAGGTCCACGATGAGGATGTCCACGGCGCTGGAGAGGCGCTCAATGTCGGCCATCGTGTAGGCGGGCAGCACGGCGTGCTTGCGCTCCCACAGGAAGGTGCACAGCATGTTGCGGTGCGCCGGCGTGTCCTCTGCGACAAGGGTCGTGAAGTTGTAAGACGGGTGCGCGCTGTCGTCGGCCGACTCGGGCGGCGCTGTCGTCTCGGTGGCGCCACCGGTAATACCCGTGCGGCCCAGCTGCCACGTGGAGGACGGCAGGTCATCTGTCGTCCCGCTGCTCTCACCAGGGCCTTTGGCCGCCATGTGCGCTTCGGAGGGCAAGCTCATCTGCGAGTCGGACTCAGCCTGAGACAAGTCGACGGGCGCGTTGTCAGCCGCATTGTCGTTGGCGCCCATGTAGGGGATGAGGAAGACCATGTTGGAGTCGTTCATGCCGTTCTTGACGCGCAGCGTGCCGCCCTGGTTCTCAACAGCGGAGTAGACGCGGCGGAACTGCTGGATGGCGTGGCGCGTGACGGACGCCGTCTTGCCTTTGCTCGGAGTAGAGACGGAGGTCACTTCGGAGGCGACGTCGCCGCCCTTCTCGCACACGCTCTCGAACTCCTCGGGGAAGCCGTCGCCGTCCGTGTTGAAGTTGAGGATGAGAAACTCCAGTCCGTTCTTCTCGGTGATGGTGATGGTGATGGTGATAGTCGTGTTGTTGTACGAGTTGACGCAGGTGTTCATGGCGTAGCGCAGACACTCTGGGAGCAGCTCCGCGTCGAGGTAGGCCTTCTCCGTCGGCAAGCCCTCGAAGCGCTGGCGGATGGCCAGCCCTTTGCTGACACAGTCCCCGCCAAAGTCCATCAGCAGCTGGCCCACCATCTGGCGGATGTTCACGACGCGCAGCCGCTCCGTCGAGACGGTCATGGCGCGGTACATGGCCTCAAAGTTGGTCAGCGCGTCGCTGATGAGGGACAGCTTGTCCGTCTGCGAGCGCTCCGGGTCCGACATGAGCGCGCGGATTTGCCCGGAGAGCCACTGCGCCTGGTCCAGCGCCTGCTGCGGCCCGTCCTTCACCTCGGAGCCGAAGGCCAGGAGGACGTCCGCCGCCTCGCCGCCGGTGCTCACGAGCGGCGGCACGACGGCGAGCTCCACGAGGGCTTTGGTGAGGCCGTCGCTGCGGGAGATGGTGTAGGGGCGCTTACGGATGCCAATATCGGAGGTGAAGCCCTCGATGTTGCCGGCGTAGTCGCGCGCGTTGACGATGGACTTGTACATTTGCTTCTGCTCCTTTTCTTCCAGAAGAAAGGAGTAGATGTTCTGCCCAATCGCGTCTGACGCGGCGTAGCTCGTCAGCCGCTCGAGGACGGAGTTCCAGGACACGATGAGACCATCGGCGCGGATGCCCACCACAATTGTGTTGGACGTGTTGAGGATGATGGACAGCGAGAAGCGAAACAGCCGCGCCGCCTCCTCGTCCAGCTTGACGTCGCTCTTCTCTCCCGCGCTGGCGTTGTACGTCGTCTCGCTCTTGCCGCCCATGTCGATGGCGGCCGGCTCCACCAGCAGCACAATCTCGCCCTGCTTTTCCACGTCCTTGAGCGTGGCCGCGGCGCCTTCCGTGTCCTTGGAGTTGATGCGCCGCGCGCGCTTGGAGGACTCCATCCGGCTAAGCTCCGACCGCACGCTCTGGTCTGCGGCCTCCTTGAGGTAGTAGGCCTCGTAGGTGGGACTCGTCCGCACGAACTCCTTCAGCCGGTCCTGAATGGGCCCGGCGATGAGCTCGAAGTGGCTGCGGCTGATGCACGCGGTGATGCACTTCTTGGACGTCACGAGCACGTCGGCGACAGTGAGATGGTCGAAGAGGAACTCCAGCTCGCCGACGACGTCGTTGGGGCCGAGGCGCACCACCTCCACTCGGTGGCCCTGGTTGCGGCCGACCACCTTCACCGTGCCGCTAATGATGCAGTGCATGTAGTTGCCTTTCTGACCGAATTTGATAATGTACTGCCCGCGCTTGTACGTCTTGCAGATGAGGGCCTCCGCGATCTTGAGGCGCTCGTACTCGGGCAGGCAGCGCAGGAAGGGCACGTTGTTTGTCAGCTCCTGAAAGCGCTTCCGCTTCTGCAGCGAGTCGTTGAGCACGGCGTGGTGGTACGTGACCTCGTCGAGGGCGTAGAGGACGCAGTTCGTGACGCAGCGCACCGTCGCCGCGTTGGTCGCCTGCTTGTACATGAGCTCGAGCTCACCGAAGGTGGCGCCCACGGTGATGGTGCCGACGGGGCGGCCGTTCTTGATGGCCTCGCAGGAGCCATCGAACACGAGAAACAGCTTCTCCTTTGGCTCCAGCCCCTGCTCCAGCACGGCCGTGCCGGCGGGATGCTCCTCGCGCACCATGGCGTGCACGACCTCCATCAGCTCCTCCTCCTCCATGCTCGAGAAGAGGTGACAGTTCCGCACGAGGCGTGTGAGCTGCCGCTCCTCGTCCGCCCCTTTTTGGTCGCCTTGGTGCAAAACGTCTGCAAGTCGCGCATAGCGAGAGGCGCGGCTGACACGGCCACACGACGGCCCTCGCGCCGCACCACCTCCGGCAGCACCGGCTCCTCCAGTTCGAGCGGGTCCGGCACCAGCGTGCTGCTCTGTGCCGAGCACACGCTCGCGTCTTGGTGGTAGAAGGCGGCGTGGGCCTTAATAAAGGACTGGTTGTCCATGAGAAGGTTGCGCTCCTCAGAGAAGGTGGAGCCCGAGTTGATGGAGTTGCGCTCGCGGCTCATCTGCGTTTGCCGCGAGACGGTGGACTGCGAGAGCGTCTTGTCGCGCAGGTCGCTGTTGTTCGCGAGGACGGTGCTCTCGCTGACGAGGGTCATGTCCGAGATGCCGCTTTTGCTCCCCACATCTCCTTCTAGTTTTTGCGCAATCTGGATGAGCGTGTCCTCCGTGTCGACGTGGTCGAGCAGGTGCAGGATGTGCTCCTTCAGGTACGAGTTGCCGACGGTGGGGTGCAGAATGCTGGTGAACTCCGCGAGCGCAATGGAGGCGTTCGTGAGGGGCGGCATGTCGGAGTCTGCGTTCACCTCTACCTCCTCCAGCTCCGCGTAGCGCAGCGCAGGGACAGGGGTGGCGTCCGTCTTGTCCGCGCCCAACGACACAGTCGATGGGGGCAGCGGCAGGGGGCGGCCTTCGACCTTCTCCACGGGTGTGGGCAGCTCCGTCAAGGGCGTCGACGTGCTGTTGTTCGCGAGGAAGGCATCCGTCACGTTGACCATGTGCAAGGGCGTGGTGTGGACCTCGGCCGCGATGGGGCGGCCGCCGCCAGGCAGTTGGCTGGCCTGTGGCACCGGCGGCACCGTGGGCTTGTCGGGAGACCTACCGGACATGTTAGCTGGTATCTATAGAGCTATGATTTCCTTCCCTCACCGTTGCTTTCTATTTGATTATTTTTCCTTAAGTTTAGTTATTACTGTGTACAACTACAGGGGAGATAGCAGTGCCGTTGTTGTTGTTTTTGTTGTTGTAGCTGTTGTAAATAAATCCTATTTGTATACAATAAAAGTAATAAAACAATAATAATTTTTTCTTTTTTACTTCCTATAAATTACACACGAAAACAGAAAAAAATATATTAATTATAAATATATATGGGGAAAAAAAATAAAGGCCAAATCCAACTTTTCGTTGGAAGTGCAACGCGTTCTTAAACAAACGAAAAAATTATTTACTAGCGTGTAATTAGGAACACTTTTGCTAAAATACGAGAAAAAAAATAAAGAAGAAAACACGAGAAGTGAAGGAGAAACAGTAAAGTTTTTAGAACCTCAAAAGATATCATGTGAACACATACTACTAATAATAATTATTAATTTTACATGATAGAAGACCATTTATCATTGGCCTTCTTCAACAAGGCGTGTCCATAAAAGGTAGCCGTCGTAAAAACTTTTTTTTTTTTAATTTTAAATGAATAATGATAAAAAAATGAGAAAAATAAGACTTTCCTTGTTCAGAAAAAAAAAAAGAAACGTGTTGTAAAAAATGAAATGAAAATACAGAAAAACAGTGCGCGGTAAAAAGAGAAACATGTACTTCCACGATGTATTAAACTAATAATAGCAAGCGCAAAAGACATGTGGCCTCTTTACCCTGTTGTTCTTTTTCGTTTCAACCACAAAACACGAGGTTTTTTTAGTCGAAGAGACCGAAGCCCATCTCATCGTCCTCCTCTTCGGGCTCCTCCTTCTTCTTGGAGGCCGCAGCGGGGGCAGCGGCAGCGGCAGCCGGGGCGGCAGCAGCGGCGGCACCACCGGCGGGGGCGGAGGACGCGGCGGCGGCCATCTTGGAGGCGCCCTCAGCGATGAGGGTGTTGACGTCGCGGCCGTTGATGGACTCCATCACGAAGGCGAGGGTGTCCTTGTCGACCGCCACGTTGACGGACTTGCAGACCGCAGCGACGTCGTCGGCGGAAGGGTTGGGCTTAGCCAGGGACGCCAGGGCGTACGCAGCGAGGTACTTCATGGACATGGTGCTGTGCTGTGAGGAAAGAGATACTTTCAAGCAAGGAAAAAAAAAAAAGAGAGAGAGAGAATAAGAGTAGGATAGTATGGTAGATGCAGTCAGATAAAAGAAAGTGAAGGAACAGGTAGAGATAAACCATAGAAATCTATTACACAGAGTGAATAGGTGTAGCATGATTCTTTTAAATTTTTGTTTGCAAAAAAAAAACAAAAAACAAGGAACACTAAAAAGGAAGACCAACATGTGTACAAGGCGATAAAGCGCAACCATTTACAAAGTACAAAAAAAAAAAAAAAAGTATTACATGACAAAAAAAGAGAAATAAGTGCCGCTGCACACTTATACAAACAAAACAACGTAGTAAATATATTTTTTTTCGTTCGCTACTTATTATAATCTGTATTCCCTACCTATTGCAGGTAGGAAGGCGCCGTCGTGAGGAAGTACTCTACCAAGTCCTTCGCATCCTCGCGCTCCTGGTGCAGCTGCTGCCGCACCTGCTGGTCGACACCACCGCCTTGCAGCAGCCGCGCGCTCGTGAGGCCCTGATCCGCGACCGGCCGCACAATCATCGCGGCGCTGAACACGTAGGCGAGCAGCGACGGTGTCAGCTGGTTGTACTGCGCGTGCTCCGGGCGGAGCAGGTAGTTGAGGAGCGCGACAATGTAGATCCACACGTTCGCGTGCGCGTTGGGCAGCTGTGCGATAAAGGCGAGCGGGGTCTTGCCCTTCGCCTTGCCGGCCGCGAGGGCGTGCGTGTAGAGGTTGTAGGGCACGACCGGCTCCTGCAGGTTCTTGAGGAAGGAGAGGATGCACTCGCAGACGCAGTAGACGTTGAAGCTGCCGGGCTCGTCCTCGGCGGGAAGCGGCGCCGCCTTGGTGTCGATGTGGGCCATGATGGCGTGGCACACGTCGCTGTCCACGTCGAGCGAGGCCGCGAAGAGGTCCTTCATGCGGGGCTGCCGCTGCACCGCGTCGGCGAGGAACCACAGCTCCTTCGGTATCTGCGGCCGCAGCGACTGCAGCAGCGTCTTGTCGTCCATCTTGGCCTGGTACGCCTCCACGCACGGCAGGGCGCCGAGGAGGGAGATGTTCTCCAGGCTGTTCGCGAAGACGCTCGGCAGCAGCACCGCACGACAGTCCACAACCTGCACCGGGCCGTTGCGCACGGCGAAGAGCAGCATGGCGCTGATGGCGACGCGGCCGTTGCCCTTGTACGGGCGCCAGCGGGAGAGCCAGCTCATGCAGCGGGGGTCGATGGCGGTCTCGATGCGCACCTCCTGGCTCTCGCCGGGCAGCACCGCGAACTCGAGCGGCGACACCCGGGTCCACGCGCCGTCCTCCGCCTCGTTCTGCGACGGCTTCTGCCGCAGCACCCGCACGACGGCGACGCTGTCGCCCGTGTTGGTGAGCACGATGGTGCGCACCTCCCCGCAGCGGTGGAACTGCAGCTGCCCAAAGTCGAGCATCGTCGCGTCCAGGCTCACCTTGCTGCTCGCCGCGCGGTCGAGGCCGAGGCCGGACACCTTCTGCCGCAGGCTCGCCAGCACCTTCTCCTTCTCCTCCGGCACCTCCACCTGCACCGGCAGGCGCAGCAGCGCGCGGACGGGCTTGTGGTCGCTGCTGCGCACCTGCATCAGCGCGATGTGCTCGTCCACGTGCACCTGCTGCTGCGTCGCGGCGCGCTTCGCCCAGAGGCAGATGCGGTCCGTGAAGCTCGGCACACGGTGCTTCTCGCTCGTGTCGTAGTTGTCCGTGCCAATGTCGAAGCGGTAGGTCGGCACGTGGTTCGGCGTCAGCGCGCGGAAGTCCTTCCACGGCGTATGCGGGTTCTTGAGCTCCGCGGAAAGCTGGTCGTACTTGAGGAGCTCCGCGAGCTCGCCGCGCGTCGTGTAGCCAACGGCCTCCTCGTAGCTGAGGTTGAGGCGGTAGTTGAGGTCACCCGCGACAATGATGAAGTCGTGGTCGCGCGGGAAGAGCTCGGGGTAGAGCATCTCGGGCACGATGCCGGCGTTGGCGTTGGACTGCACCTCGGCCCGCTTGGCCGCGTTGAAGTCCATGTTCTTGAGAATGCTATTGATGTCCTCGTTGCGCTTGCTCACGTTGTTCTGCCCGGCGGCCAGGTGCGCCGTGATGATGCACAGGTCCGTGCAGTGGATGGTAAGGTGCACGCCCACCGCGCCCTTGTTGCCGAGGCTGCCCAGCGCGCCGGTCGCGACGGTCGTGATGGTGTACTCCTTGATGGCCGGCACGAGCGCGCGGCGCACAAAGACGCAGAGCAGCAGGCCGACGAGCTGCTTGGGCGGCAGGGCGTAGTAGGGCCTGCCGGAGGAGGGCGAGGGGTCGCTGTCGGCCCCCACCGCCGCGCACGCGCCCTGGATCCACGGCTGCGACGCGTCCGTCTCCTCCTTGAACATGGCCGACGCGCTCATGTCGACCTCCTGGAAGGCGAGCACGATGATGTCGACGGGGCGGCCGCCGACCTCGCCGAGGCTCTCCGGGAACTGCACGGCAGCCAGGTCGTTCATGGGCAGGTGCGGCTTCTTGCAGCCCACGTTGAAGGTCGTCACGTTCACGCACAGCTGCTCTGTGCGGCAGAAGCTCGCCTCGTAGTACTGCAGCTCCTGCTGCACCCACACCTCTGCCGGCGGTAGGTTGCGGCACTGCACCGCATTCGCACGGACGGAGCCGTAGAAGCGGAAAACGTCCTCTAGGCGGCCCCACTCCGGGTTAGGGAACACACGCGGCAGTCCTGGGAACATGTGGCCTTACGTCTACAAGTGTGTACGTATACGTATATATATATATATATATGCAGGCTTGTTCTCTTCTTTTTCTAATTTCCGTTGGACACACAGATCTATATCTATATCTATATGTATATATATGTATCTGTATATGTGTCGAATGAAAAGGAAATAAAATTGCTTTTTATAGGAATGAGAAAAAAAGAAAAGAAGAGAGGGGATGGAATATAATAACACGAAAAAGCTTGGCATATCAAAAAGTACTACATACACAACCCGTTCATACATCCGTACCAAAGGCACACATAAAGCAAACAGAGAAAGATCTCTCTCTCTCTCTCTCTTTTTCTTTTTTTTTTTAATATTTTAACTTTTTTTTTGTCATTTATTCTAATTATAAGATTGTTTATATTTGTTTTTGTCCAATTTGCATGAAATAAATTGTTTTCTTGCACAGCGTCCAGTTCACAGCTGAAAACACATCCTCACATACATTATTTTTCTGTATGTATATGCATCTGTGGTGAGCCTTCTCGTAAATTTTGCTAGAAATTAATAAAAATAATAAATATTAAAAATCAACGAAAAAATATATCAAAAAACAAAACACTGAAATAATAAAAAAAAATGGGAGTACTTTTTGAGCGTGATGGAAAAATTGTTCGCATCTTTGGCAGGATTGGAATCATATAAAAATGAAGAGAACTAAAAAAAAAAAGACAAAAAAAAAAGATGACAAGGTTAGCCTCATTGTTTCATGTTTGTATGTATGTATCCATACATGCTTATTCACAACATTCACAACAACAAAAAGCTGCTGTGAATCTTTTCTTTTACCTTTTCCGTTTCCCCCCGTCTACCTGAGACTAGGAGAGCGAGAAGAGGTTAACAAAAAAAGAAAGGAACTAGAATGCAGGTACACACCGACACACAGGTTAGAAACAAAACAGAGAATATATACCTTAAGTTAAATTATGTATATAGAAATAGTAATTATTCATGCAATCGACAGCAGCAGCAAAGTGCAGCTGAGGAGAAAAAAAAAAAGAAAGAAGTCTAAAAAGGGAACAGAGTACCCTAGGGTATAGGCGGGGATGTAGACGTCAATCTCAAGATTATTACGTTAGAGAAGGGAAAAAGATTTGACAAAAAACGATGAAAAAACAGAAAAAGAGAAAGAAAGAAAGAAAGAAAAAACAATAAACAAGAACTGATGAAACGTTGCGACGAGCCTTTTTTTTTGTTTTTGACCAATGTTTCCATAAAAAGTTCTTCACCAAATACTTCCCATCTATCGCAATAAAGGGATAGAAAGGGTTATCTTTCAACAAAGAGAGAAAGACAACAATGGACGGTGTGGAACTGTTACGGAAAAATAAATAATAAATAATAAATAGCTCTTATGATGTTCGCTTGCGTTCTTTATTTTTTTTTGTCTCGCATTATCTTTTCTTTTTTTGGAGTGTCACTCCTTTTTTTTTTTTTCCGTCAGACCGCTTATTCATCCGTATCGTGTTCCTTTCGCTCTCCTCCTCTTGCCCCCCTGGCAGCACTGCTGGCTCTTTAGATGCAGATGCAGAGGAAGATGAGGATGGTGACCACGCACTGGAGCGCGAAGGCGGCCACGGTGATGCCGAAGCCAGGGCCGTACATGTAGTTCTTGCGGAGAATAACGAAGGTCGGGCCGCAGTTCTTGTTGCGCACGCCAGCCTGGCAGGCGAAGGTGATGCACAGGAAGATGGTGCAGAGCACGCCGAAGAGGGCGGCCACGATGGCGGTCATGCGGCCGCACGCCACAATAGCGCAGAGGATCGTCGTCACGAGCGTGAAGAAGATGGAGATGATGGCGAAGGCGGCCGCGCAGGTCATGGTCTTGTTGACAGAGCTGCAAGGGAAGCCATGGTACTTGACGTTGTCACGGTGCGCCATGTGGTCACCGCACGTCTTGGGGCCCCACATGGAGTAGCAAGAGCGGGGGTCGCTGTTGAGGGGCTTGGCGCGCTGTTTGTAGATGTCGAGGGGCGTGGCGACGACGATCAGCACGAAGCAGATGAACTCGAGCAGGGCGCAGATGACGCCGAGCACAGAGATGTTGCGCTTCTCCTTCTTCTCCTCCTGCTTCTTTTCATCGGGGTCGTTGATGGGCTCGTGGGTCTCGCCGTTGCGGGCCTCCTCGGGGTCGCGAGGGGAGGTGGCTTCCTTATCCTTAGGGCTGCGCTTGTCAGACATGTTGATGAGAGGGTGGTGGTGGTGGTGGTGGTGGTGGAAAGTTTGAAATGAGTGTTTGAATGCAAAGAGACGTGAATCTGAGGAAGAAAAAAAAAATGTGGTAGAAGGAGAGAGAGAGAGAAGCAATGCATATACGAGGTGAAGGAGGCAAAATGGTGGCACACACACACAGAAAAGAAATATATATTTCTTGTATCATAGATACGCACAATGAAGCCTAGAAAAGCGCGTGAGGATTCCAAAAAGTCAGTCAAAAACAAAATTTAAAATATTTATATATATAAAAAAAAAAGAAAGGAAACAATCATTACCCGAAATAATAAAAAGAA
>AUXN01000316.1:0-13556 GCA_000482125.1 Strigomonas galati
TGGAGAGCCGCAAGAACCGCGACGACAAGCGCTGGAAGCGCGTGCTCGCCAAGATGAGCGAGGAGAAGCGCAAGCAGTACCACGGCGTCGGCAACACCGCCAAGAACTCCCGTGTCCGTGGCGCGACCCGCGCTTCTCTGCGCAAGCGCACCGGCCGCAAGGCGGACAACGTGTCCATGGAGGCGACGATCCACCTGTCCAAGCTGCTCAAGAAGAAGACCTTCCACAAGCGCGCGCCCCTCGCCATCAAGCGCATCAAGACCTTCGTGGCCAAGCTGATGAAGACCAAGGATAACCGCATCGACTCGTCCCTGAACACGTACATCTGGCACAAGGGCGTGAAGGGTGTCCCCGGCCGCGTGCGCGTGCGCATCGACCGCCACTCCGAGACTCCTGAGGGCAGCAAGCGCAAGCACTTCTACACCATCATCTCCAACGTGCCCGTGGCCACCTTCAAGGGCCTGACCACGAAGTCCGTGGAGCAGTAAAAGGATGTTTTATTCCGCTGAATTTCTGTTTTTTCATTTTTTATTTTGATCATTTTCTATTAAGAAAAAAAAAAAAAAGAAAGTTCTACACTTGTGTGTGTGTGTGTGTATGTGCATGCATTGATATGTAAATTGCAGTTTAGCTGTGCTTTCTGTAAGTTTTCTTTACAAATTTTGATCACTATACTCGCTGTATGTTTTTAAACTCCCCCCCCTTTTTCTTCTTCTTCTACACTTTTACTTATCTGGATTAAAACTATACATATCAAGTTGTTCTTCTTCTATCAAAGAAAAAAAAATTGCTTTAGTGCTCCGTATGTCAAACGAAGAATGGGCAGAAGAAGCAGACGCCTTTTTTGGCGAGTTTGCCGAGAGCACCAAGACCAATAAATCTGCTAGAAGGGAGAGTCGTGACGCTCACACACGAGAAATGGAGGAACGAAGCGGTTTCAAGCAGTCCAGTGCGAGCGCCACTCCGTTTTCCGCGGAGGAAGTGCAGAAGCGTATTGCACTCTCTGTGCTGCAAAAAGCTAGCAATGCCGAAAAAGGTCGGTTCGGGGGTAGCGCCAAGGCACAGGCGCGCAGCGGTATCGGGCGAGGTGCAAAACAAGGCGGACGGGCAGTAGAAAAGAGCACAGGAGAGTCTACAAGTGCGAATGGAACACCACAAGAGAAGGGGACGCGTTTTTGTAAAGCAAGAGAATCTCTGGCTAAAAAAGATGCCCGCAAGGCGGCGCGCAAAGAGGAGGCTGCGTCGAACGCGAAGAAGCTGCGTAAACAGTCTCGTAGATGAGTGGATAATGTGTCCTAGTACGGCTCTTCACAATTTCTCTTGCCTTTTAATGCATGTAACGCGTAACTACTGTTATATTAACGATTCCTTATTGTTTTTAGTTGTCCATTTCCTTGCGCTTCATGTTTCTCGTAATGCGTGCACCATTGCACGAAAAAAATATATATGTAGGTTTCTGTTTTCTTGGCTCATCCTCTCCATGCTTATCTATCCTTATATTTCCTTTGTTTATTTTCATAACAAATATCATAGTTTTTTAGTTTATTTTTGTGTTCATCTTTTGAATCTTTACCCTTTCAGTGTGTTTGTTAGTTGGCACAGGCGTATCCAAAATTTTTTTTTACTTTTCAATTTTTTCTCTTTTTTTTGACAAGCATTCTACAACGACAATATGGCGCACAACGACGACGAAGATTTGGACGCGTTGCTAGATGAAGCGATGGATATCGTTGATGAGCAAGATAACCAGCAGAAGGAAAACGTGGAGAAGGAGAAGCAAAAACTAGACAATGATATTCAGAAGGCACTTGATGAATTGGAGGGCAATGGCACGGAGGACATCATGAAAGAGTTTCAAGCTCTCCTTGGCGCTGGTGCCGGAGGCGAAATGAATGAAAACACGTTTAACAACTTTAAACAGACGGTTGGAAGCCTCCTCTCTTCTCTAGAGGGTGTATCAAGTGAGCTAACGGAGGATGACAAGAAGAATATGGACCGCATAAAGGAGCTCATGACTGTGATGGACAGCAACGACGATGAGAAGGCCCAGGAGATATTGGCCGAGCTGCAGAAGGAAAAGCCGGATTTAGCGAACATGGAGGATGTCTCCAAGGTCGACTTTGACGCCCAGATGCAGCAATACGCTGAGTCGATGCAAAAGCTGAACGAGGCCCTGGGCGAGCAGCAACAACAGCAGCAAGGCGCACAGCCCGCCGGGCAGGCGGAGGGCGAGATCCCGGCAGATATGGCTAATATGCTTCTAAGTGCTATCTTAGATCCGCAGTTCATAGAGCCCATAAAGGTGATGCGTGACTCTTATGGCCCATGGCTGGAGGCCCATCCCGAGCTTTCCACTGCTGATCGCGAACGATACACCCAGCAGTATCAAAAGACAATCGAGATAAGCGAGTTCCTTCGCACACCTGTGGAGAAGGAAGACACCGAACGCGTAGAGAAGTTGCTGCACATGATGCACGAGTTCTCGGATCTCGGGGAGCCGCCGCAGGATCTCGCTTCTTTCGCCAAAAAAAGTGAGGGATCGAATGCCTCTGCATACGACTTAAAAAAAAAAAAACAAGGAGAGAATTCATACCTTGTTACCAGGCATAGTTCTTTTATTTTTTCTTCTTGTTCCCTATTCCTACGTTTCTTTCCTGTTGAATGGACTCGTTTCTATGCTGTCGATGGATACATGCAGGTTTGTATTTGTTCAACAAACCTTAAATGGAATAACCCATTAAATATCGTCTGTTTTGTTTTCATAGTGTTCGTTGTTCTTTAATTATTATTATTATTTCTAAAATTACTTTCGTTCTGACGACGTAAACGTTTTCAGACACACACAAATTGGGCACTCTCTTTTTTTTCTTTCGAAGAGTTCCTTCTCACGCACAGTTTGCTTGTCTCAGTGGATTTTTCCTTTAGTGTACTGTCTCAATCCTTCCAAATTGTTTTTCCCCTATGTGCCTCTTCTCTTTTTCTCTGTTTTCCTTTTTTTCTTCCACCTCCCTTTGACTTCATAAGGTAAGAAACGTGGTAGTATAACTATATATACATTACTATATATATATTTCTTCACCTTATTTTATTTAAATACATTTATACACCTATACATATTAACACATGAAGCATAACCCAGTTCGTCGTAAGCGCCTATCTAAATATGGAAAGATCGTATGTGTCCTGCTTTTTGTCGCCATCATATTCTTTTTAGTATTCCCGACGTCTAGCACTCCCACAGGTTCGTCCACACAACCACCATACAAATGCAAAGAAACTGATGTAATTCAGCTCACCTGTGATAAAAACTTGGGCCCTGTTGGAGAGAAGAGGAGACTGATGGGGAAAACTATTTTACCTAAGTATACCCCCGCGGGAGCAAAGGAGTACAATCCTACGGATCTCAGTGGCACGCCTGCTATAAGTGGGGGCGTGTACACCGACCAACAGTATTTGGACATGCCTCGCGATGGAGAAAAGTTTATACCCTTCACAGAGTACCTGGACTGTCTAGGAGCGCGGCTCGGCGTGGACTATAAAAATCAGAAAGAGTTGGAGCTGTCCGAGGACGAAGCGCAGAAGAGCTTCCCCTACGTGGTGTCGATGGCCACCGTAGAAATTGGTGACATTAAAGCCCTCATGTGCAACATCAACGTGCCCATTCAGCACATGATGTACGTCATCAACTCGGATGTGAGTGCGATCAACAACTTCTTTCGCGACGTAGAGAAGGCCTTCAAGTTCACGAAGCGGCTGCGTGTCCACTGGCCTGGGTACAACATGGGCTTCGCGGGCGCTGTAAACTTTGGCATGAGGGATGCGCTCCACTACTCGTTTGACGAGGTGCCCTTCTTCTTCATTCTCAATAACGACATTCGCTTTCCCGCAGAAACCCTGCCTGCCTCGCTTCCGGAGTTCCGAAGGGTGACCAAACAGGATAAAGAAGTGCTCGAAGGTTTGAGGGAGGAAGTGGCAGCTGAGCCAAGCAAGTACACACCAAACGACAGGCGCCACCCACTCCTGCGCTCATCTGACAACAGCACGCTCTTGGTGACTTCCACGTCGCTGCCAGACCGCGTTCGTTACATGCCCTTCAATGATCGTAAAAGTGTATTTGAAAAACATTTTGGTGGTTTGTTTTTGGACAGTGGGCACGAAACAGCGGCGTTTGGCATGAGCCGCCTTGCCATTGAAACGGTGGGCTTCATGGACGAGAACTTTTACCCTGCGTACTATGAGGACACGGATTGGCGGTACCGACAAGGACAGTTAGGATTCTCCGATTTTGTTGTAGAGGGTATTCCCTATAAAAAGCACTTCGAAAACGTCATCCATCGACTAGCATCGCGATATGATACACGACCCACACACGCTACGGAGGCGGAGGCGTTCGCGAAAGGAGCGTTCCACATCATCCACTCCGTTTTCAATGAACACACGATTATAAAGAAGTTTGGACATAATTTCCGATCAGCACGAGTAGACTCTGGCTGCACTACGCTACCGATAGATGCCTGGGTGATGGATGTGCCGCGGCGGAAAATACTAATTGAAGCCTTTACTGTTTCCCACAAATTTTTCAAGGAAGGCGGTCCTGCAAAAATGGAGTCGAAAAATACACTTCTACTTGGCTGGCTTTCACATGGAGAGCGTGAGCGGCTGCTTGCAGGTTTTCCTGGAGACCCTATTGGCCAGGTTGTCATGCGAGCGTTTAAGGACTGTAAGCTTGTGCGCCATACCGATTAAGCATATAGCACCACACCTGGACTTCCGTCCTTCGCATGTTTGTTTTCCCCCTTCTCTCCCTTTATTTTTCAATTGCATTATAAAAGCATGCGTGTGTTTTTCGTCAACCGGTTTTTGAGGCTTTGCCAGTTGTTTTCGCCTTCCCTAATAGCAATTTGTTTCATTTCTCTTTTGGTTAATTTCCTCATTATTTCTTGTTCTGTTTTTTTTTTGTTATTTGCCTCCTTTTTAATGTGTTTGTGCTCTTAGAACTTTAAAACAAAAATGCTTTTAAGCTCTCTTCTGTGGTATTACTACGATGTTCATTTAATCCTTTACGAAAATTAATCTTTTTTTTTTTCCCTCCTTGCGTAATTTCTGTTGGTACTCTTTCGCTCCTTTGTTCTACTTCTTTATATTTATTGTTTCTTGACAGCTCTTGTTATTATTACCTCTTTACATTATCATTATTTTTTCAAAATTACGTGGACATCCTGTATACGTAGATAAAAGGTATTTGGAGGGAGCTCTATAGCCGTTGTACCTGTTGCACATGAAGTCGCACACACATCAACGAAGACGTGTAAAAGGATTAGGGAGAAAGATATTCTTTTGTATATGCGTAGCTTTCATCTTTTTCTTAGTAAGCTTATATTCTTCTGGATTTCTCTTCACACCCACGCAACCTACATGTGCACGGAAACCACCAGGTGAGTGTACCAAGGAGGACACGTTCAAGAGCACGTGCGACCGATTCGAAAATGCTTCGGGTGAGTTTGCGCGACTGTCGGCAGAGCGTGTCCTTCCAAGGTTTAAAAGTTATCCATTTCGGGAGTACAACCCCCAAGAGTTGAGTGGCGTCCCTGTGATCGAAGGCGGTCTGTACACCGACCGTCAGGATCTTGACATGGCACGCGAAGGCGAGAAGTACATTACATTTGCGGAGTACTTGGACTGTCTGGGCGCGCGCTTGCGCGTGGACTATCGCAACCAGAAGGAGTTGGAATTCACTCGTGAGGAGAGCGAGGTCAGCTTCCCTTATATGGTGTCGATGGGCACCGTCGAGTTACCCCACTTAAAGGCGATTATGTGCAACATCAGTGTCCCCATTGAGCGCATGATGTACGTGGTCAACTCGGATGTGACGGCCATCAAGAATTTTTTTCATGATGTGGATAAAGCCTTCAATTTCACGAAGCGCCTGCGGGTTGTTTGGCCAGGCTACAACATCGGGTATGCAGGATCCGTCAACCTTGGGATGCGTGATGCGCTCCGCTACTCGTTTGACGAGGTGCCCTTTTTCTTTATCATGAACAACGATGTTCGCTTTTTTGGCGATACGCTGGCCACCTCACTGCGTAAGTTCCGGAAGATAACGAAGCACGATAAGGCTGTGCTGGAAGGCTTGCGTAAAGAAGTGGCAGCGGAGCCGAGCGCATACACCCCCCCAGACCGGTGCAACCCACTGCTACGTTCTTCTGATAACAGCACACTGTTGGTGACATCCACGTCGCTGCCCGATCGCATCCGTTACATGGCGTACAAAAAGCGCCGCAAAATCTTTGCCAAACATTACGGTGGCCTCTTTTTTGATGGTGAGGGCGATGCGGCTGCGTTTGGCATGAGTCGCCTTGCGATGGAGACGGTTGGCTTCATGGACGAGAACTTTTACCCCGCGTACTATGAGGACACAGATTGGCGATTTCGTCAACTGGGACTCGGCTTTCCTGACTTTTACATGAAGGGTGTCCCGCCGAAGGTGCACTTCGAACATGTGCTGCACAGATTAGCGGCTCAGTACGACGCACGACCCGCAAATGCTACAGAGGCCGAGGCGTTTGCGAAGGGTGCGTTCCACATCGTGCACGCCGTGCACAATGAGCATACGATTGTGAAGAAGTTTGGGCCTGTCTTCCGCAAGGTGTTCGACTTGCGGCCTGACTGCCTAACGCTGCCGATCGATGCGTGGGTGATGGATGTTCCTCGCCGGAAAATACTGTTTGAGGCGTTTGCTGCTTCCCACAAGTTTTTCAAGGAAGGGGGTCCTTCGCAACAAGGCCAAGAAAGCGTTCTCTTGCTTGGTTGGCTGCCCCAAGCGGAGCGTGAGCGCATTCTTGGTGGGTTCCCTGGTGAGCACATGAACAAAGTAGTGATGCGAGCTTTCAAGAACTGTGAGCTTGTGCGGCACACCGACTGAAGTTAAAACGCGGTACATTCCATGCTAACCTTTCCTCTTCTTGATCGTGTGATTATTTTGTTCTTGTATTATTCATCTCTCTTTTTTTTTTTTATTCATACAAGCTGTTGATATTTTCACACCTGCCAATTAAAGAGGTATCCATGCATCTCTAGTACGTGTGTGTAGTGGTGCTTTTAACTATTTGAACAGTGTTGACGTTATTATGTAGTTTTGTACAACGACAACAGCAAAAAAGAATTGTATATAACAGACAAGTGCAAATGTGTTTTTTTACCTCCACGTGCCCTGTTTATATTACTCAAAAACCTTTATGAGTGAAATGAGCTTCCCAATTTAATAAGGTTAATTCTCGATAAGAGACAATTTTTTACTTCACTGGATTGCCTACCTCTTTCATTTCTCCCGTCTCACTCTATCATCTCAAAGTTTGTTTTCATATCATTGTTCACATATACATAAACAAAGATACCTGCATAGATACATACAAGCATATATATATATATATATATACATATACACTCATAGAGCCGTATCCTCACATTTTCACGCCGAAGACGGACATACGCTAAAATACTGAATCACACCAAGTGTTCGCAATTTAAGTAACCCTTGCAAGATAGAGTGAGGTACTGACAGGCGCAACTGTAGAAGTGCACAAACTTCACAGCGGCAATCGGCAATAATGCAATCGTACGCGAATGGTAACGGTGCCAAGACAGCAACGTCATCGCTTTCGTGGGTAGAAAAGTATCGCCCCGCGACACTGGGTGACGTGGTGGCGCATGAGGAGATTCTGAGCACGCTGCGGTTGCTGATGGAGAGCGACTCCATGCCGCACCTTCTGTTCTACGGCCCACCGGGAACTGGCAAGACGAGCACGATAAAGGCGTGCGCGTACGAACTGTACGGGAAGGACCGCGTGCGGGGGAACATGCTTGAGATGAACGCGTCGGACGACCGCGGCATTGATGTGGTGCGGAACCAAATCCGGGAGTTCTCAAGCACAACGTCCATCTTCTCGTCGCTAGGCGCTACAAAGAGCGCGAGCGAGACCGGGCGGAAGCCAGTACCGTTCAAACTGGTGGTCCTGGACGAGGCAGATCAGATGTCGCACGATGCACAGGCCGCACTCCGGCGCGTAATCGAGAAGTACACGAAAAACGTGCGCTTCTGCGTGCTATGCAACCACATCAACAAGATTATTCCAGCCATCCAGTCGCGCTGCACGCGGTTCCGCTTCGCACCAGTGAAGAAGGGTGCGATGGTGCCGCGTCTGCAGGCAATCGCAGAATCGGAAAGCGTGGCGTTTACGGCGGAGGGGCTGGCTGCGGCGTTCCGGCTGTCGCAGGGTGACCTGCGGCGCTGCCTGAACACCATGCAGGCGGCGGCACTGTCGTTTGGCGAAATTACGGAGATGTCCATGTACCGCGTGACCGGCAACCCGACACGAGAGGAGGTCTCGGCGATGGTGTCCAGCATGTTGTCGTCGGACTTCTGCACGAGCTACGCGAGTGTGCTGTCGGCGACGACGTTGAGCGGCGTGTCGGTGATGGACCTGGTGCGCGAGATGCACCCGATCGTGATGTCCATGGACCTGCCGCTGGACTGTAAGTGCTTCCTGCTGAAGACGCTGGCAGACCTGGAGTACTACGCGGCGGGTGGTGCGCGGGAGGCGTGCGGGTTGGGCGGGCTTGTAGGAGCCTTCCAGTTAGTGAAAGAGAGCGTGACGCAACGCAAACCGATGAGCGAGCTACTCGTGTCATCCTTAGTTTTTTTTTTTTCTTTCTTCTTCTTTGTGGCTTTGTTAACTATCAAGACGACGACGGTTCTAGTGAGCAATACCTTTTTTTTTCCTCTCTTTTTGGTGCATTGTTTAATGCGTGCGGTCTGCGCTGCTTATATTATGGGATACTCGCAACATGTTTTGATGCTGTTTTTCTTCTCTACACTCTTATTATTTTTCTCTCCTGTTTCTCTCAATTTTTCTTTTTTTAATTTCCCCACTTCTGTTTAATCACCAAGTTTTTTTTTTTTTTCAAAGTAAAGAAAATCGTGTGAGCAAAAGCTTAATTTCTGGAGCCGTTGTTGTCCTTTAATCGAGATGCCAAAATCGCGACAAGTTCGTAAAAGAAAGTTTCGTGCTTTGATTAAGCTACTTGGTTTTTTTGCCGTACTTGCTTTTTTAATTTACGTCACGTATGCAGGAGCGCGGAAATTCATTGCGTTGGCGGGGCCACGTGAGGAATTGCCCAAATGCGCCCATTTTGACGACTACAACAATATTACATGCGACGATGACTACGAGGAGCGACGAATGATAGAGTACGACCACTTATTAAATGATGAATTTGATCAAGTGCTGGGCGGAAGAGGAATCGTTGCTTCTATTCGTGAGTTTGACCCTGAAGATTTGAGTGATGCTCCAGTCATCGAGGGCGGTCTCTACACGGACCGTCAGGATCTAGAAATGCCTCGTGAGGGTGAAAAGTACATCACATTCGCTGAGTATCTCAACTGTTTGAGTGCTCGCTTGAGTGTGGATTACCGTAACAAACGTGAAGAAGATATGACAAAAGAAGAGTTACCGAAGAGCTTTCCCTATGTTCTTTCCATGGTGACGGTGGACTTGAGTGACATGAAGGCGCTCATGTGTAACATCAGTGTGCCCATTAAACATATGATGTACGTGATCAACTCCGATGTCACCCCTGTTACGAACTTCTTCCACGACGTGGAGAAGGCCTTCAGGTTCACGAACCGCCTCCGCATTGTTTGGCCCGGCTACAACATGGGCTTCGCAGGCGCTGTGAACTCCGGCATGCGTGACGCGCTCCGCTACTCATTTCGTGAGGTGCCCTTCTTCTTTATTCTCAACAATGACGTTCGATTTCCTGAGGAAACGCTGAGCAGGTCATTACCAGCCTTCCGTAACATTACGCGTCGTGATAGAAAGCTTCTTATGAGCTTGCGTAGGGAAGTAGCGGCGGAGCCGAGCGAGCACACACCGCTGAACAGACGTTACCCATTACTACGTTCGTCTGACAACAGCACGCTGCTCGTCACCTCGACATCGCTACCTGATCGCATTCGTTACATGCCCTACGCAGAGCGCAAGAAGATATTTAGGAGACATGGAGGTGCGCTGTTTTTCAACGACAAGGTAGATACCGCGGCGTTTGGTATGAGTCGTCTCGCGATGGAGACGGTGGGCTTCATGGACGAGAATTTTTATCCCGCCTATTCGGAAGACTCGGATTGGCGTGGCAGACAGCTTCGTCTTGGACTTCGTAACTACCATGTAAAAGGCATTCCCTTTTTTGTTCACTACGTCAACTCGTTAATCAAGATGAGTATCCGGCATGACATGCGGCCGGGGCGCGCAACCGAAGCAGAAGTGTTTGCTAAAGGAATTGAGCATTTTATTCGAACTATTTTTAACGGCTATCACAAGCGAAAGAAGTTTGTTAGTGGGATCACAGGCGCGCGTGATCCGTATCCTAATTGCCACGAGCTCCCTCTTGATGCGTGGGTAATGGATGTGAAACGGCGAAACGTGCTTCTCGAGGCTTACACCGCTTCTCGAAAATTTTTCAACCAAACCGCGGATGAGAAAAAGGGCAAGGACTCCAATCACCTGCTCGGGTGGCTTCCAGAGTCAGAGCGGAAGCGTCTTTTGAGCGGCTTCCCTGGGGATTCCATTGGCGAAGCTGTGTCAAGAGGTTTCTACAATTGTTCACTCGTTCAGCACGCGAAGCCATAGTAGAAGTGACAACTTTAATAAGAACGCACAAACATTAATAATACTAACTTCTTTTTTTTTTCTCTTGTATGTGTGTTTATTTCGTAGCTGTACGGAGCCACTAACGACTGAAAATCGTTCTTCTGCTCTTTAGGGGGAATGGCACACACTTTCAAGAAGAACACTTCGTGTATGTCTGCTGCGTACAGGTACTAAAAAAAAAAGAAATAAAAAGAAATGCATGTAAAAAATTAAGTACACTCTGTGCTCAACGAAGCACGGAATTCTTAATCAAATAGAACATACATATATATATATATATATATTTACGTTGTCCGCCTTCACAATTTAACTGTCGCGTTTTTGAGATCGATTTGCCGTTTTCATATTTAAAAGACAGCGAAAAAGGAAAATCGTCACCGCCAATATTTCTTCGTTAAACAGTTCAGTTTCTTTTCTTTGTATTCAATAAGAGACAATAATGAAACCCTGCTTCTACACGTTGAAGCGTGCACCTTTCTTTCTTTCCTTTCTCCAAAGCGTCTCTTGTTCGCTTCTTTTTTTTTTTGTTTGTGTGTGTGTGTGTGTGTTTTGTCCTACCATTCATTGTCGTCACTATGGATTATGCTCATTTATGTACTGACTCCAAACAAACGAAAATAATAATAATAAAAATATGATGTTCTTCATACCTTTTTTTTTTTTTCTTTCTTTCTGTATTGCACTCTAGTACTTGTTAGGATAATCAGGTACGTTCAATTGGTCTTAAAATATTTATTCCCAATTTTTTTTGTTTGTTTTGTTCTAATAATTAATGTTCTCCATTCATATAACACTGATGCTATCTTGTTGTCGGAGGCTTCCTTTGCTTACACGATTGAATTCCCGTTGCGGACGTCTTTTCCCCGTGTTACTGAATTCCCTCAGTGTGTTTATTTATTTTTTTATCTATTTTCATTACGTCTTGATTCTTCTGGGCTCTCTCTCTCTCTCTCTCTCTCTTTCCTATTTATCTCACTCCTCCCTCCTCTCTTTTGCGTTCACTTCTCCTAAAACGTGCAAATACTTCTTTAGTTAGTTTTCATTGACTAGTAGTTTGTAGAGAATTTGTTTCAAAACTCCTTTTTTTTTCCTTAGCAGAACCGTATGTTGTCCAAAGTGCGTTCCATGAAGCTGAATTTACCACGTAAAAAACGAATGGTTGCTTCGTTAAAGTTAGCTGCCCTTAGCGTACTTTTAACCTTAATGATTTGCATCTTTAGTGAATCTAGAAACAAACGAGGCCATCAAAGCATGTGTGTGCACTCGCACGATTACGATATCAAACCTTGCAATGACGACTACGAAGACCGGTGGCTGACAGAGTACGATCATTTGTTAAATGACGAGTTTGACAGCACCTATGGCTCTAAAAACAAAAGGCATATTCCCATTAAAGAATACAATCCAGAGGAACTTAGCAGCGTTCCTACTATCGAAGGCGGATTGTATACGGACCAGCAAGATCTAGATATGCCCCGCGATGGAGAGAAGTATATCACATTCGCTGAATACTTAAATTGTCTGAGCGCGCGCCTGTACGTTGACTATCGCAACCAACGAGAACGGGAGCTGACCGATGAGGAAATACCCAAAAGCTTTCCCTATGTTCTTTCCATGGTGACGGTGGACTTGAGTGACATGAAGGCGCTCATGTGTAACATCAACGTTCCTATACGTCACATGATGTACGTGATCAACTCTGATATTACTCCTGTTACGAACTTCTTCCACGACGTGGAGAAGGCCTTCAGGTTCACGAACCGCCTCCGCATTGTTTGGCCCGGCTACAACATGGGCTTCGCAGGCGCTGTGAACTCCGGCATGCGTGACGCGCTCCGCTACTCCTTTCGTGAGGTGCCCTTCTTCTTTATTCTCAACAATGATATTCGATTTCCTGATGAGACGTTGCCTGCCTCGCTCCAGCAGTTTCGCAAAGTAACGCAACGCGATGAGGAGGTTTTAGAAAGCCTGCGTAAAGAAGTTGCAACTGAGCCGAACGAATATACACCGAACGACAGGCGCCACCCGTTGCTACGCTCCTCTGACAACAGCACGCTGCTCGTCACATCGACGTCGCTACCTGACCGCATTCGTTATATGCCCTTCGAAGAACGCAAGAAGATATTTGAAAACCACTACGGTGCGCTGTTTTTCAACGACAAGGTAGATACCGCGGCGTTTGGCATGAGCCGTCTTGCGATGGAGACGGTGGGCTTCATGGACGAAAATTTTTATCCGGCATACTCCGAGGACTCGGATTGGCGAGGCAGACAAATGCGTTTAGGCTTTGCGAACTACAACGTGGATGGCATTCCCTTTTTCACCCACTACGTGAATTCGCTCCTGAAAATGAGTAGTCGACATGACGCACGGCCAGGGCGGGCATCCGAGGCGGAAGTGTTTGCAAAAGGTGTCGAACACCTTGTTAGAAGCGTTCTGAATGGCTACCACAAAAAGAAGAAGTTTTTTAATTATGTCACCGGCGCGAGTGATCCGTATCCCGCATGCCGTGAACTCCCCCTTGATGCGTGGATATTGGATGTAAAACGACGACAATTACAGCTCGAGGCTTACGCCGCTTCTCGAAAGTTTTTCAACCAAACCGCTGCACAAAAGAAGTACCAAGATACCTCTCGTCTACTTAGCTGGCTACCAGAACGAGAGCGCAAACGTCTATTGCGTGGCTTTCCAGGCGACCCTTACAGTGAAGTCGTGGCACGTGCTGTCTTCAACTGTACGCTTGTACGGCACAATACATAATGCGTGCGTGTCCTCTCTTACATAAATATATTTTAATTATAGTTTTCTGTGCCCTTCTTTTTTTTTTTTTTCTCTTTCTTTTTCTTTTTG
>AUXN01000317.1:0-13513 GCA_000482125.1 Strigomonas galati
CTGTAGCAGCAATCATAAAAGTAATACTTTAAAGACTAGGAAGACGAAAAAAAAACCTGAAACGTGTTGCTATATTGTTTTATTTTACATCAAGCATCATCAGCAAAAAGGTATCTTCTCTAATTACATTTGTTTCCGAATCCTTGAAAGTGAAAAGAAAATCTTCCACCTCTTGTTTCGATAGCTCGTCTTCCCCTGTAAGTAGCTCTGGGCTATCTAATGCAATTTTTTTAATCTCATTAGATTCGATGCACCGTACGCTCTTTTCGGAGCCTCCGTCCGTGTAATTGCTACCACATGCTTTCCACAAGGTAACAAAGCATGATTCAATACGGGCTTCTTCCGCCTTGTACAAGATGGAAGAAACGCGAGTGGGGAACTTTGGGTCCGGAAACTGAAGCACTTGTGGGTTGTAGCTAAGGATACGGGTTTTTAAGATGTCTACAAGGACCTTCTCCAACTTGGTCTTGTCCGCAACAAATGAGCCTTCACCATCTGATGTTGGTTGCTCCGAAGGCGCCTTGATTTGAACCATTGCGCAGATCTGCCTCACTTGTTCGCTTGTAGCCGCTAAATCCAAAGTGCGAATGATAAACGGGATTTTTGCCAAAGGAATCGTATCGCCAGTAGGCTCCATGACCTGATAAGTTTGAATCGCTTCCTTGACGCGATCCACGTGTTTGTCGTCCATTTTCGCTCGTTGTTTACGTGGGATGTACATGTTCGCATTTAGCGTCTCTTTGTAAGCGGCATCGGGGTCAGGTTCTATTTTTGGCTCTTTTGCTTTTTTCGCCTTTCCGCCTGCTTTCTTTTTTACTGTAGGCATAGTTGCTTTGTTTATTTTATTCTTCTAATAAATTAATGAAAAAAGAAAAGATAAAGAAAAGAAGAAGAAGAGTGAGATGAAAAAAAATGAAAAGAAAGTATACATGAAACAAAGTAATGCATTTGGATTAAAAGAAAAACAAGTTTTTTTTTTTTCTTATTCAATAAAACTCATTGAATAGCAATTACAGAAACAGAAACGATGCATGCGCTTCTCATATGAATACAGAACAATATATTTGTGAACTATTGTCTTCTCTATACATATCTTTTTTTTTTTTCGTCGTACGAATACAACCTGTCGTGTTTCATTTTAAAATCGCACAACGCGCAAACAACGAAGACGTAAAGGTAATAAGAAGCAACGCAAACAAGCCCCACCCCCTGGGCTGCGCGGCTGAACCTTTTCACATAATAGCAAACACACAGGCACAGCGACCCGCGGCCACAAAACTGCACACCAGCAGCGCGCCTTTTAAAAGAGGGCAATCAAGCGCCACCACGCCGGACCCCACGAGCCAAAAGAGCGCACCCCGCACCCGAGGAGCACACCTCGCCTCCACAAGACGCCACAGAAAAGGCGAGGCCCCCATAGCCAGGATCAAAACCCCGCCATGCAAAAAACGCCGCACCCCTTACCGAACTCAGTCTTTAAAAAAGCGGAAAGGGGCAGCCTAATAGAGGCTGAAAAACGCACATCCGCGAGAAACCACGGGGCAAAAATGAGCAACAAAAGAGCCACGGAGCCCCCCATGGCAAAGAAAAAAGAAGCACCATGCCCCAACAAGGAAGTGTAAAAATATGGGAAACTCTAAAAGAGTGAGGAGCAAAAATGAGATACAGATCACCGATCTCATAAGAGAAGAAACAAAAGGAGCAACAGGGAGACATTCTTTTTTCAACCGCCTGCAAATTGTTTCAAAAGTCCCGAGCCCCTCATCAAACCAAAGCCAAGCACATGCATCACGCTGGCACGCTCTTGAAAGCGCCCCTTTGTCATATTTTATTACCATCACGCCCCCGCGCCCCTACGAACAGACTGATACAAGCGCCGCGCGCCCAGCCCCGATCCGTGAAAAAGAACACGCTACATATTTGTGAAAATCCGCCACCCACCGCGCCCCTTTGCTTTTCACGGCGGTGAAAGCACCAAAAGGCTCAACAAATTTAACCCCGCCCCATGGACCGGTCCTTGGCATGCGCCTCATGCGAACGCGACGATAGCTTCTCATCCCGCCACTTTTCCTCGCCAACCCGGCAATTCAGCTGGTGAGCAAAGGGGCGATTTTGGGTTAGCTGAGAATCGGTTGCTCACCCCCGCTCATCTTCACAACATGCAATTGCGCGACGCTCTTTAGCACACACCACACGCAAAAAAAAACACGAGCAACTACAGCTAGCCCAGCCCAGCCCAGCCCAGCCCCCCTCAATCAAAACCATCCATTCGTCATCAGCAAACAAACCAAATGGCCATCATCCAAGCCCCTTTTTCTTGGAGCCTGCGAAAAAAAATGGAAGTGGCGAATAAAAAAAAAACATAATCATGGAGGGAGCGCCCTGATCACGATGGTCGCGGTTGACCAGGCTCGCTGCCCCCGGATCGATTCACCCTTTTGCGAGCGGGTATCAAAATGACTTTGATCAGCAGAAATAAAACAACACAGGAGAGGAAACAACAAAAAAGGATAAGCTTGACAAAGATCACCACCAACTTTGTGGAATTGCAAACCACATCCCAAACTTGAGATACATAATGGCTCTAATGTTTCTGTTTTGCTACTTAAAGGGGGCGGGGAAACGTCATTAACAACGCCCCATTGACATCCAACAAATCCATTGCCCCTGGCAACTGCGAAGCGAGGCAATCGAATCCCAAGCACACGGAAGCCAGCGGTGATAAACAGCTCGCCCTCACATTTAAGGATTCTGTGTACAGACGTTCTCGCAACGACAAAAGCATCGCCCTTGTTTCATTCTAGAAACGGGCGCGTGCGCAACGTTCAAAAAACAAAACCGGAACTAACAGAAAGTGAGGTAAATCGCTTTTTCACATTTCCGACTGTTTAAAAAAGCGAAGTCTCCCCTTTGCTTTTCCACTTTGGGGCGGGGGATTTATGAACGGATGCCGACGAAGGACTTGAAACGAACGCTCCATTTGAAAGAAAAAGAGTTTGCTGCAAAAGAAGTCCGCTCTTTGATTACCGACAGCCGAGCCGTTATCTTATTTTCGGATATGTTTTGGTATAGGAAAAAAAAATGCAACTGATCCTGTTCATCTGCGTTGCTGTGAAACACCAAAGCCGGTTGAATACTGCAAATGGGCAACAAGGGGCGCCAATAGCCAACGCCGCCATTTGTTGAACCGCCAACGGCAATCATTATTTTGTTTACGCTGACGCTGAAACGAAAGCGTTGGCTGTTCTAGTTTCTCAAAAAGGAACGTCAGTCCTATTGCTCCAAAAAAGGGAGCGAGGCATAATGCACCCTGCAAATGCACAAATGTTGGATAAGCTTTGCGAGGGTGCTGACAAATCATTTGCCCCTTTGATCTAGTTACTCCGAAATAATGAGAACGTGTTTTGCAAATAGTGCCCATAGTTTTATATGTACGAAAGAGGCGCGCCTGCTTGCGCCCTGGTTCCCTTGACATTGCGCGTTTTGATGTTGGGCACGAGTGCCCCGCCCTTTATTGAACCCAGATGAAGAAAACAAGAATGAAAACAGATGATGGACCTCTCTAAAGGCACACAGCACAGCGGGGGCGCGGTATTTTGCAGCAACCTAATGCTTTTTAATGAACAAAAAAAAAAAAGCAAGCAGCGTTTTTTGTAGATGAATGTTGTGTTTGCGGATGGTGTGTGTTGCTATCACGTTGCCCACCTCCGCATTTCTGAAGCGCAACAAGTTTGCGCGGCAGGTAAAAAGAAAAAACAATTAGATAAACGTTTCCTGGGGACAGGAGCTTCTTTCTCAGTTTTGATTGTGGGTAAAAGGAACGCATTTCTTATGGGCAAAATGATCTGATAAACAGTGTGTGCGGCATATACGAGCATTTGCTGAGATTTTTCACAAAGCCCCTTTGAACAAATGACGTGGCGCGCAGCTTTACTTTCGTGGATGGAAAGTGCTGGCTTTTTCTTTTCAACGAATGGAGAGCAAAGCAGGTGCTGTGTTGTGAAGAGCTTTGCATCGACACGCAGCAAGATTGCGCCGTGCATTTGCATATTGACTCATGGGTATTCATCTTTTAAGGAAGATACTTTTTTTTTTTTTTTCTGCACCCTGTGTAAAAAAATGGAATTGACGGAGGAGCAAAAGAAATAATAATGACGCGGAGAACAGCGTTCTTTATCAATGATGATAAAGAAATCGTTTGGTCATCTTCTTTTCTAACACAAATAATTTCTTTCTTTATTATCTTGAAAAGAATCCTTTTCACGTGGCCCTCCCTCCTGCCACAGCAATGATCCTTGAACGGCAAGAAGAGAGAGGGGTCCCCACCCCCTTTCACCTCGCATGGAAAACTAATTGGTGTAGAATAGTTTAACAAACAATGTAAAGTTACATTCCGAATGAAAAAGGAAAAACTATTATTTCTGGATTGTCTAAAATATTCTTTCGCATGTGAAGGTCAATGATATGATTAATTACACTTACTTGGAAAAGTATATATTGAGATCTCTTCTATAATTCTCTTTTTTAAGTCGCTCACTGCATATTCGGTTTCTCATAAAGTGCAAACAATTGTTTTATAGAATTCTTGGGGCAAGCTCATCGCCATACTCTTATGTGTGGTTGATTTTTATTTCCTTGTGTGAAATAAAACGAGCGAGCCGCGTTTCTAACCTGACTTCGTAAAAAAACGTAGGGGCGGGCGGACCCCTTCGCCCAACTTGAACTTCATTTTAATAACGGCACGTCATCCCCACACACCCGAAAGCGAAAAGGGTTCGTGGCTGCGATGGGGCTCCTCTTTTTATCCGTAAGCGTCAAGCAAAGAACCAATGACGACACCCTTTATAAGTAGTGGTGAAAAAAGACGCGTAAACCAAGGGCCTCTTTGTTCTATAATTATTTTGATTGTGTTTCGCACATACCGCCCTGCAGCATCCCATATGTTGGCTGGCTGTGTTTAATGACCCCATTTGACGCGCCCTTTCTGAGTGAAAAAAAAAAGAAATAGGGGCACTGCTGAAATGGGACGAGGCCATGCAATTGCTATCAAAGCACGTGTGGGTTGTTTTTCCCTTACTGTTTTTGTTGGCTTCTGTCGTCAACTGCCTCGTCTATGTGGATGACCAACGAGTTCGTGCCATGAAAGCCAAAACAGGTTTTTACAAATGTGCACAATGATCAGATGCAACAAAAAATATACAATTCGCCGAGGAGGCATGTGCGATGGTCGATTTGTTTTGCGTGCATAAAATTATTCGTGTTGCAGACAATCGGCTTGACCTTTCACAAAAAAGGCGCCAGTTTTGTAGAACCGCGCCTTGTTTGCTGGGGAAAGGCGGAAATAATCGGAATCACCACCCAACCATCTGAAATGCCAATGAAACGGGGCTCCCTCAGTGTCATCGCATTAATTGTTCTCTTCAAAGCATTCCTGCCACCTTCTTGCTTTTTTTTTTTTACTGAGTTAGTTGTTTGTCAACGGTTCCTCAAAGGGGCTGCTTTCTACTTCAACTGTTTTGATCGTCTTTAGGAGAGCAAGGGGCGCTTTCTGATTACAGAGTCATTCCTAAATGAACGCTTGCTGCAAAAGGTGCTCACATTCGTTTAACCAATTCAACAAAGGGGCGCGCGTAGGGCGTTTTGAGTCAGTATGGCAAACGGCGGGTGCTGTGTCAGCGATGTCTCGCCTCCATTTTTTATATATTGTTTGGCAAAGCAGGGCTTTGTTTTTGACAAATGGGGCTTCTATCGTTATATGAAAAAGAACGCCTCAATAAAACCTAGTTGACCTTTTTGGGTTTGGAGCCTTATCTTTTTAAGCCCCTTTGTGTTCAAGCAACGAAGAGACTTTGAACGGTTCATTAAAAGCAGGTATGCATCTGCGTATTTGGCGAAATGTCGCTGCGTTTAGTCCTAGGTGCACATGTTCTATCCTCGACCCAAACGGGTTGCTACTGACTGGAGCAGCGACTGTGAGAATGACCATTGCGTGAGTTCTTACACAACGCCTCCCTCCCCTCTTACGTAGGCGCTGAGGCAGGATCTAGTCGTTGCCACCACCCTCACCGCCAACGTTGGCTTTATGTGGAGGTAGGGGTCTGTTTAGTACCTTTCCACGAATGGGGTGCGGTTAAATAGAATTCCGTTTCGTTGCTTGTACCTGTTATTTTTTTTGTTTGTGAACCTAGGAAAAAAAAGTGAGAAAGAATGCGGGGAGAAAAAAAACGTGGATGAGATGAAAAGACAAAATTTTTAAATAGGTGAAACGTAGTTTTTCTCTTCTTTTTTTTTTTTTAAAAGTGCTTCAAAAAGGATTTCAATATGAGATAAGAACATACACACACACACGCAGGTAATATCTACACATTATCGTTCAATATCTATGATTCACAGCGTGTTCGAACGAGGGCGCCGCGACGAAGCTCTCGAGCGATCGCTTGGTGAGGGGTGTGAAGGCAGGGGACAATATTTCGGTGCAGCACGCGTCTTGCACAGGGCCGCGCTTCACCTTGCGGTCGTAAAAGAGTACCACCACGCGCGGGAAGGCGTAGTTCCACTTGAAGATGGTGTCTAAAAAGACGTCGTCGTCTAAAGACAACACCGTGGACGGGAACTTGCCATCGGCGTTGGTGTAAAGGTACGAAGGGATGGTGAGACCCACTACGGACCACTCTTTCTTGAGCGCCACGTCGAGAAGGTGAAACGCAAACGAGCGCGTCACGCGTTGCTGGTGGGCGTGGAGGGCGGAGAACTGCAGCTGGTCGCTGCCACCCGCGATAAGCGAGCCCATCGACGCACTCGCCTTCGCCGCTTGCACCTCGGCAATGCGCTCTGTCAGCTCTCGCCACGGTTGGTCGTTCACAATCTCGATCTTGTCCACCTCCTCAGCGCACAGGCCAAAACAGGACCGCAGCACACTTCCTGTGCTCGGTGTTGTGCACACACCGTCCAGGCGCGCGAGGCACTGGAGGAGGTGGAGTTCCGTCACGATAACACGCGGCGCACTCGTGCACGGCTGCCACACGAGCACCGCGCCGGTGTGGAGGTGCAGGTGCACGACGACCATGTCGGGCAGCTGGGCGTCGCGCAGTTTCTTGGCGTGAACGGCGAAGCCGGACCAGCAGATCTGCGATAACGCTGGCGTCTGGTAGCGGTCGCGGAACCCAGCACCGTGCTGTTGCTGCTGCTGCAACAATGCACCGTACTCGGCATCCTCCTCGTCGAGGAACGGCTGAAACGGAAAACACGACGCCTTGCCGTAGTAGAGCAGGTGCGTGCGGCACTCGCAGGCCCACTGTCGCAGCACCTCCGTCAGCACCGCGAAGACGCCGACGAAGTCGACCACCACGTTCAGACGGCCGCAGACGAGCGTCTCCTCCTCCGCCTCGCTGGCGGCAGCGGCGCGGTGGCACGCCAGTCCAGTGCTCAGCACATCTGACACCTTGGCGCTGCTCTCGCACGTGAGCACGAGCAGCCACTTGAGCGCACTCTGCCCCTCGCCGACCACCGCCGTGGACGTGGCTGGTCGCAGGGCGCAGCAAAACCCATTGTCTACACGGAACGCAAGCTCGACATGGTACCCCTTCGCGCGCAGCGAGGACGTCAGCTGCAGCAGCGCATCGGGCAGCACGCGGGCGCGCGGGGCGTTGCTACTACCGTTGCTCTCTGGCAGTGCTGCTAGGATGTGGAAGCCGTAGGGCAACACAAGCGAAGACACGAGCGAGACCGTGCCCCCTAATGTGCACACACTGACTGAGAAGGCGAGCGACTTTTGGAGGCAAAAGGACAGGGCGTCCTTCAGCTGCCAGTGCTCAACCGCGTCCCAAAATGGTACGGCAGCGAGGCTAGAGCTTGTGGACGGCGCGCGGTCGGTGCTGCTGGTGCCTCGCGCTTGCTCTGGAGGTGCTTCATCTTCCTTCTCCTCCGCGACAACGCTCTTCTTGGACTTTTTTCTCTTCTCGTCCGCCTCCTCGTTTTGGGGAGAGGAAAAAGGCGCACCTGTGCCACTATTGCTGCTGTCCTTGACACTTACGGTGGAGGAGCGGGTCGTCGCAGCTGCTGTTGTCTCCTCCTCACAAGCACACAACACAACGGCCGCGATGTGCAAGATGCGGCGCTTATCTGTCGGCTGCAGCCGAACGCGCAGGAAAGGCTGCACGGCGTCACCGGGCACACAGAGCTGCGTCACCCCGTCCTCTCGCCGCCGCTGCGACGGGACAGGCGCGAAGTCACCGCCCGCCTCAGCCGCGGCCTCGACCGTGATGTGCACAGCTGCCTCGTCGTCGCCGTCGAGGAGGAGCATAAGGCACACAGCGGGCGGCGCTGCGAGGCGGCCTACCCGCGCCAGCACCGGCGCGTGCAGTGTCAGGAAGGGCGTCGACGGAGTCATGGCAAGGTTCACCATCCACGACTTTCGCGGGAAGACGAGCGCGCCCTCGTCCCCCACAGCGTAGGAGGCGCTGCGGTCGTCGCCCGCGCGGGGGCGCACGACCACCTGCGCGGCGCCGATGCCGACCGAGTCCACCACTTTGCAGGGCAGCACTTCGTATTTGGGGCGACGAGAGTGGGGACCGGCGGGCTGCGCGAGGAGAGCAGTCAGGCCCTCGTTCGAGCTGTTGTTGCTGTTGCCGGCTGGCATAGCGTCACGTGCTGGCGGTAGTGGTCGCACGGGTGCGGCCTCCGTCTCGACCTGCGCGACGACGGAAGGACGTGAGGGCGGCGGGGATGGCGTTTCCTTCTTCTCTGGCGCTGCCGGCGGCGGCGATGATTCCTGCTTCCGCTTGTTACTGGCCGCGGCGGCGGTAGATACCTTTGCCGAGGGAAGAGACTGATTATTACTATCTATTCTATTATGGAGTTTACTAGCTGACGCAGGGGCAGGACTACTATGACTGGTAGGAGGCGTCGCGCTTTTTCGCAGGAGGTTGTTGTTGTTAGTGTTGGTGCGACGTGTGGTAGTGCTGTTATTCCGTTCCTGCGCGGCGGATAGAATCTCATCTAACGTCCGCGTCAGGTTCTGCAAGTCCAACTCCATTATATATTTAATTGAAAGTGCTTCTATATATATGTATATGTTTGTGCGTTTTTATTTGTATGCGTATCTAAAGATTTGTGCTTTTACACACTTTATTTTTTTTCTTTTCTATCTTTCTATAGTTGCTACGCGTGTTAAAAAAAAACAGAAAAGGTGAGGAGAAAAAGAGAAAAGAACATATATATTAAGTATGCCCAGTAAAGCATGATGTAATGCGTAGTGTTTTAGAAAAAATAAAAAATATCAATAGTGATCGGAATGAGGTAACAAAGCCAAAAGAGGAGTGTTGATTTGAAATACAGAAATAGTTATCGTACATGTAGGTATATTCGATGATGCATACTTATTTACAGTGGTAGTGTATTTTTTTTTTTTTTGATTTATTCGCCCCCTGCTTCCCTGCGCCGCAAGTACACATTATTGGACACCGCAAAAGGATGGTTTTTAATCCTCGAGTCCGTGCCCTCCACCACGGTGTTGTTCCGCAGCAGATAGTGTGCTAGCCACGAGATGGGGTCCGCGTCCGTCGTCGCGCCGTGCTTCCGTTGCGCAGCCGCCGTGGCCATCCGCGGGTCCTTGGACTGCAGGTCGTTCAGGTGCTTCTGCTCCAGCTGCAGCAGCTGGTGGAGGGCGGGAACTAGCGTCGGCAAGACCTTCGCGCGGATGTAGATTTCATTGTCGGTGTCGCGCTTTTCGATGGGGGAGGAGGCCGCGTCTTTCCATATATTTTCTTCTAGAAGGCGCACCATCACCTCTAAGGAGGGGTTATCCACCGCCTCTTGCATCGTTCGTTGTGCTCGTGTAATACTTATCTTGAAAAAAAGAAACAAAAAAAGGAAGAGAGAGAAAGCAATGTCACACGCACAAGGTCACAAAAAAAAGTTCTGTATCAGTAATTTCCACTTTACTTTAAAATTTTGTTAAGGAATAAAAAATGTCATTTTAATAAAGAAATAGGGGCATCGATAGCATCCGAATTAAAAAAGCCACATCGATAAACAACGCTAAACAATAAGATAGTGTGTACGTACGTGCAGGTAGAAGAAAGGGAGCTGTATCTTCTGCATATAATGTTTTTTTCATTCTATTTTTTGGAAAGTGGATCTAGACATCCGTCTCAAACAGCTTCAACGTGTCCTCCACCGGCTGTGGCTTCTTCACACACCACAGCCGCGGCGTCGCGTCGGCGTCGTAGACGTAGCAAGCAGGCATCTGCCGCAGATTGTACAGGGAGAAGGCGCTGTGGTAGTAACCACCCACGTCGTGCACGAGCACCACATCCTCCAAAGGCTTGATGTCCGCCGGCAGCGCCGCCGCCCGCGTGAGCATGCAGCCCGAGTTGCAGCAGGGCCCGCCCACGTCCGTCGGCACCTCTGATATCTGCGTGTCCACGCGCTGCGCCTTCAGCTTGCCTGTCTTGTCGTACACCTCTACCCGCAGCGGCCACTTCTCTGGCTGCCACACTGTGCGCACGGCGAGGTCGGCGCCGGCGTGCTGCAGCACCACCTGCCGCCCGCCGCTCTCCTTCACGTACTCGACGCGCGAGAGCAGCACGCCGGACTTGGCCGCGACGGTGCGGCCGAACTCTGTGATGATGAGCCGCGGCCGCGCCGCTGTGAAGAGCCCTGGCACGCGCTCCCGCAGCTCTCGGGCGTAGTCCGCGACGGTGAGCGTCTCGTCGTCGGAGCTGAAGTCGACGGGGAAGCCGCCGCCAATGTCGACCACGTCCACGAGCGGCGCCATGCGGGGGTCCTCCGCCAGCTCCGACAGGATCGCCTGCACGCCCGTCACCATCGTGTCCAGCGAAAGGCCCTGCGACCCGCTGTGCACGTGCAGCATCTTGAGGTTGATCGTGTCGTGGTAGCGCTGGAAGTAGTCGACGATGCGCTCCTTGTTGTCCCCGTCGTGCAGGCCGACGCCGAACTTGCTGATCTTGCCGCCGGTCGCGAGCGCCGCGTTGTCGGTGCGCTCCACCGTCTGCGGGTTCACGCGGATGCCGACCGTCGCCGTGATGGTGGGGAGGGCGGGCAGGTGCGGCGCGACCCCGCCGCGCTGCAGCGCGATGATGCGCTCGAGCTCGGCGAAGTTGTCCACGTTGAGGTAGCACGGCGTCTGCAGCGCGTGGTGCAGCTCCTCCAGCGTCTTGGCGGGAGAGTCGAACACAATCTTGTGGGCGTCCGCGCCGGTGAAGATGCGCTCGGCCAGCTTGAACTCGCCGATGCTCGCCGTCTCGGCGCCGAAGCCGGCCGCCTTGGCCGTCTCCAGCACGCTCTGCATGGGGTTCGCCTTGACCGCGAAGGCGTGGAGGAAGGTCGGCGGGTGCGGCCCGCCGGCGGCGCGCGCCTCCTTCTCGAAGGACTCCCGGATGACCGTCACGCGACGGCGCAGCTCACTCCGGCTCACGAGGAAGAGGTGTGTGTGCTCGGGGAACAGCTTGGCCGCCGCCACCTCTAGCATCGCCTTCTCAATCCACATCTATATATAGATGACGAATGATAGTTTTTCAACAAACAATAAGCGCAACTATGGTACAAAACAAAAAAGGAGAGAAGAGAGGATAGTCATATAAATATATATATATACATATGCACACAACAATACTCCTTTTCACACCACATTGCTTTTTCTTACATTCTTCAACAGTTCATCATTATGCGTTTGTTCTTTTTTCTCTTCTGGAAAGAAAAAAAAAAAAAGACGCAGTATTAAAAAAAACAAGAATGACTCACATACTGTCAATCGGCTGCATCGCCTCCGCGACGAGCTGCGCCGTCTTGCGCACAAACTCCTTCTCCACCGCAGCGTCCAGCGGCCCCTTCGCAGCGAGCCGCTCCCGCACCTGCCGCAGCTCTGGCACGCTCTCCGCCGCCCGCAGCTGCGCCACCTGCCGGAACTTCTGAAACAGCGCCGGCGTCTTCGCCTCACACTTGTGCGAGCGGCACAGGTCCGGCAGCGTCGCTGTGCGCAGACCAGGAAAGAACTGCAGCCCGGTGATGCCCTCCAGCCGCTCCACCGGCACCTGGTAGTGGGCGAGCGGCTGCTCCTCCGGGATGGCCTCGTTGGGCACGAGGAAGGCGGCCGCCTCGTAGCGGGGGCTGCCCCCGCGCCCCTTTGTCTCCGCGACGAGCAGCTTGTAGAGGTGGGTCGGCACCGCGACGTGCTGCTGGTCCTTCTCCGTCAGCTCGTACTGTACGAAGAGCCTGCCGCCCTGCGCGACAGGGGTCTGCCGCCGCACCCCGTCGGCACCGCGCGAGATGGAGAGGCGCTGCGGCACGAAGGCGGGACCTGTCGCGACGAACAACCGCCCGCCGTCGGCCGCCACCTCCTTGCTGAGCTTGCGGGTGAGGCCCTCCACGCGCGCCCAGTCCACCGCGTTGACGGTCATGTCCTGCGGCACCATGTTCGCGTTCATGTTGAAGGTGGCGTCCATCTCGCCCTGGGAGCTCTTGTGGAACTGCGCGGCCGCGAGGTGGCCGCGGCTGAGGCCTTCCTCGGTGGGGTAGCTCGTCGTCTTCACCCGAAAGGCCGCCGGCACCGTCTTGTCCTCGTAAAAGCTGCTGTGCTTGCGGGACACCGCCGCCGCCTCGCCTTCTTCATCGTCCGTGCTGCTGCTGTTGTTATTATTATTGTTGTTGTTCTTCCCTGCGCGCAGGCGATCATAGTGAATCACCTCGAGCACCCAGTTCGGCACCCGCCGCTCGTAGTTGAGGCTGGAAAGGTAGCCGCCGTAGCAGCGCACCTCCTCCGCGGAGGGCAGGCCGAGCTGGGCTGCCTCCTCGCACTGCGCGAGGAAGGTGCGGTGGAGGTGAGGGACCTCGGCCGCGGACACGCTCGGTGGCAGCACGACAGGGAAAGCTGGCTGCTGCTGCTGCTGTGGCTGTGATGATGAAGGAGAAGAAGACACTGGTGCAGGACGCGGGATCGCAGGCGCGAGCACGAGCGCATTGTTGGAGCGCTGCTTGCTGTACATGGTGGCGGCTGCTGCGGCAGTGAGGGCACACGCTGCCGCTGCGAAGTACTTTGGAAGTGCGTTCGCTTGTCTTTTTCCCATCTTTTTTTTTTAAGAGTAGTGATATAAATCTAGATGATGATGGTGAATATATAAATGTGTTTATTTATTAATTATGTATGAGTATGTATGAATATAAGAAACAACGATACGAAAAAGCAAAAGGAGCTACGAATCATTGAAGAAATACAAAGAGAGAAACGGAGAAAAAGAGATTTTTATTAGTAGTAATAGTTAAATCGCACATTTTCCTGTTGGCGCAACTGTTCTTTGTTCATTTTCTTCTTCATTACAACTAGTCATTGTATATTGTATATTGTATATTGACTTCATTTTTTTTTTGGTATGGAGAGATGAACAAAGTAGAAAAAATAAAAACAACAATTCAAAACAAATAAGAAAAAACAAACAAAACAGAGAAAGAAATAAAAACACTACTCGGTCAAACAAACAGAGAAAACGAAACAAAC
>AUXN01000318.1:0-13463 GCA_000482125.1 Strigomonas galati
TGGAGAGAGGGAGAAAGTAGAAAGGTAGTATATTACTATTTATGAAGTTAGGTATCTGTAATGCGGGAAAAAGTAAATGTAAAAAAATTCGTTTTTTTTTTTTATTTGTGTAGTAACGCTCGTTAAAGAAAGATTTATTTTCGATCACGTCAGTACTTGTACGTTCGGTATTAATAATTATTATTTTTTGATGTTGTTGTTGTTATGGTTTTACATTATTTTTCTTTTTTTCGCGACATAATGGGTGCTGCCCACCCTTTTCGACGTATGTCACCATTTCAATACGATAAGGTTTGTTTTGCCTCCCACAGAAAAAGAAAGAGAAGCGGCGAGCACACAGGCAGGATGTGCTTTGTCCAGAGACCATATCGCCAGTAATGTGCGGTGACCAGCAGAGCGTAAAGCGACCATCCGCTGAACACGGTCAGGCGGCTAGACGACGGGACTTGGCAGAAAGGCAGCACCGCCGCCGAGCACGTCGCGCCTATGATAAGAAGATAATTTTGAAACGTGGTGAACCAGTGAATGCCTTCACCGGATGAAAAGAAAACATAAAAACACATGCACCAGCTAGCAACGCCATAGACCCAGAAAAAAGAAGGCCGCGATTTCGAGGAGCATCGTTGGCGTACTGTCTCAACCCACAAATGTAGTTAACGAATGATACTGTTCCTTTAGAAGAGAAGAGAAGAGAAAAGAAGAAAAGAAGAGAGGGGAGCAGAAAAGTGTGAACACGTAAACAATGAGCACTAATGACAGGGGAAAACAAAATTAACAGTAGTAATGCTTTCACGCCTAAGTGGCAATGATCAGTGTGCGCACACGTCTGTTGTTGTTGTTGTTGCTTTTTTAGTTTTGAGTCTTCGCAAAAATATATATTTATGTATAATACAAGTATTATTAGATTCCCATCTCATCCAGAATCTCTCGCGCCCGCTTGAAGCACACAGCATGAATGAAGGTTTCGTGCTTCGGCTTCCCTTTGTACCCGTCCAGCACCCTGCGCCGCTCCTTGGCATCGCCTCTCCAGTAGCGTCTCAGCGTCTCTAAGGCGTCACGGTCGGTTGCCTCCGACGGTAGCTCGTTCGCTACAGTTGCGCCAGTGAAGCACAGGCCCTCCGACGCTGTGCCGCTACTGCCATTGCGGAGCGGCACAGGTACCTGGTCACATTCCACATCTGGCAGCCGCGTGAACGGTTGTGACGCGAAGAAGAACCGCTCCTGTGCTCTGTGGTGTTCGGTGACACCTTCGATCGTCTGCAGGACCTCTTCCTCCACATCCACCTCCGGTGGGGCGGCAGTCGTGCTTTTCGGCAGCGCGCTTGTGGAGGCGGCGTTGATTGCGGCCAGACTATCCTTCGGCGGCGCAACGCTGTGCTCCGCCTCGATCTGTCGCATGTCATCCTCAAGGAAAGTGCGTGCAAAGCAGAAGTATTTTCGCACGACAGACTCCCAGAACGACTTGCGTGTCTCCTCGCTTGTGACGCGTTTTGCAAATATCAAAGCAAGAATGGGGATCTGGCGCAGAATGTCGCTCTCCATCTGCTCCGTGATGGGCAGCAGCTGAAGCGTAGTGCGGTCCACCAGCGACTCGAGCGCACCCAACGACTGCACCACGCCTCTGTAAGACTGATCCTGCAATATCTCATCCAGCTCCTCCTTGCTCATGATGCCTGCATCCACCGTCGCGTCTAGCACGGTAGATGCGACCCATTGCTCGTTGTCCTCGTCCCCGTCAGGGGATTGGCTCTTCACGATGAGGTCGATAAGCTGCTCACGACATTCTGCGCTTTCGAAAGTGACCATGTACGATTCGTCTGCTGTAATTTTGGCAACCCGATCGTCTTTTTTGGACCGAAGCAGTTGCTTGATATTTTGAGTGTTTACTTCGATAGTGGGGCTTTCTGCGTCTTCCGGAGTAAAACTAAGAGCAGAGCCTTGGAGATCAAGGTTGCCCTTCACTTTGTTGAGTACTACCTTCATTCTTTCGTTGAGACAAAAAAAAAGGTAAAAAAAGAGGGAGATAAAGAGAGAAAAAAAGAGAAATAGCATTGTCAGTACACACGACTAGTAGTCAGTCAACAACTTAATACGTCACGTGAAAAAAAGAATGAAAAGCAATTGGGATTCGGTACTCCAGTGGTTCTGAGGTTATACTGTTTTTCTTTTCTTTTACATAAATTGAGAGAAACAGAAAAAACTATGTACATACACAGTAATCAATGATAGCACACACACACAACTGTTCAGTTGAGCACAACAACAAGCACTTTGTATATTGACTAATATTAACATTTTTTTTTTAAACCTACACCTGCACACACACACACACACACACACACACACAGTGTGTGTATGTGAGGTGGTTGTTATGGTATAAAACGTATCTCTGCCTACGCACGACGAGAAATGGTAAAGTCCTTCACATCCTTTACGCCAGCTCGTGTCAGCACCTGCTTCACCGCGTCCCTATCTGACACGTCGAGCACAAGCGAGTCTGGGATCTTCACCGTCTCGGTGGAGTCATCCCCGTGCGAGACCGTCACGACGCGCATCGGCTCACCGCGGCGATAGTCGTCCGTCTCAGGAATCTTCCAGCAGCCCCCCAGCAAGGCAAAGAAGCGCGCATCATCGTGGATGGTGGGCGAGATGTCGTTGTAGTATTCGATAAACTCATTAATCGACACCGTCCCCTCCTTCGTGCGAACCCGTCCAGGCCAGCTGTTCTCAAAGTCAAACACAGCCTCCTCGGGCTGGATGAGCCCGTCGCGTACATCCGGGTGGGCGCTGGCGTTTTCGCGATAGAGGTTGAACATGTCCGTGAACTCCACCGCGCCCTGGCCCTCCACCACAAGCTGCTGAAAAGTGAGTGCGACGGCGCTCATGCGGTCCTGCGGCATGTTTCCCCGCAGCTCCATCAAGAACTCCTGCGCGCTAATGGTCTTGTTGCCCGTGTGGTCCAGCTTCTTCATGATCATGTCCAGTTCGATCGAGGTCATCGAAACGCCGAGCTTGTTCACCTGCGCCGCAAGCTGCACCCGCGTGAGATACGTCGTGCGGTGCTCGCAGCAAGCCACGCCGAGGGCGATGGAAAGGGCGCGGAAGCCAATGCGGCCGCCGAGGGCGAGCGCCTTCTCGCGAATGAGGTCGAGCACGTCCTGCACGCTCTCGTTCTGCGCCACCTTGGTCGTCCGCGACTTGCTCAGTGTGTCTCTCTGCGCGGGCGCTGCCGCCGCGCCGGCCGCCGAGAAGTAGAAGATGTTCTCCTCTTTGGTGATGACGGCCGCCCTAGATCTACTGAAGGACTCTAGCGCATAGCTGCACGTCACCTTCTTCTCCAAGCCAAAGGCGGTGCGCTGCACCGCGTCCGAGCAGCACAGGGGCGTGTTGGTGATGGAGTGCAGAAGGCTCACTGGGTCGCCGAGGCGAACCGGCGCGCCCTCGAGCACATCACCGCGGTTATAATTGGGACGGCAGACTACAAACACATTGTCCGACGATGCCGTGTAGGAGGCGGTGGCGGGCTGCGCCTCGGAGGACCGCAGGCCAGAGGAGAGTTCCGAGTGCATGTAGAGGAACCCAGACTCGCTGGCCAGCTCGTTACTGATGCGAACGCGCTGGCCGTAATGCAGCACATCAGCCTCCTTCAGAGAACTGTTGAACGCCTTGTTGTTGTGATCCTCGCAGCGCTGCACGGTCCACGTGTTGCGCACCTGGGGCGTCAGCGTGCTTGTCGCGCTAAGCGGAACCTGCTTGCCGGACCCTTGGGGGACGTCCAGCGCCAGGGCGCACTTCGTCTTTTGGTTGACAATGAGCAAAGGTTCGCCAAACTGCACGACGCCGTCTGTGTCCTCGGCAAGGGTTGTGGGCTGCTGCAGCTGTGCCTTGAGAACGTCTGCAGCCGCTGCATTGGTGCGGTTGAGTGTAGCACCAGACATCGTGCCTCTGCCGCTGGCCTCCGCGTTTGCCTTTTGCGCGCGATAGAGCGCGACCTGGTCCTCCCTGGCGCGCTGCTCCTCGTACCAGTTGCCAACCAACACACCTGGCGAGTACGATTGAGGGTTGCTCGAGCCACTTCCTTGCATGTTGTAATTGGATGGAAGCAAGCAAGGAGAGAAAGAAGGGAGGGAGGGGGGGAAAAAAAAAACAGATATTGTTTAGATCTGTGTGTATATACCCTAGAAGATTCAGAAAGAAGAAAAAAAAAGAAGAGAGAGAGAGAGAGAAGATAATATATGAGAGCAAAGAAAAGTGAAATCGCTTCTTCACAACGTAGAAAGAAATTGTTGCTGTTGTTTTTCGCTTTGCAAAATACCTATGAGTGGGGTGAATTTGTCATGTAAAGAAATATACTTATACTAATGGCAGTTGCTTCAATTATTAGTAACATTATTATGTGTTCTCAGTCAAATGGGTACGTGAAAAGGGAAAGTCTCACAATAAGAGAGAAAGAGACAGAAAAAGAAAAAAAAACGAAGAACTAGTTGAGCTTCCCACATTCCACCACCTTCACCGCTTCTGCTGGCTGGCCTGTGACCGACAAAGGGAGGGACTCGATGTCCTCGATCACGTCCCAGCCCTGCGCCACACGCCCAAAGCAGATACAGGTGCCATCCAAGTGGCGCGCGCTATCGGCCGTGACTATAAAAAACTGAGACCCGTTCAGGTGAGGCGCGCTCACCGCGGTCCCCAGCAGCCCCTTCTCTGAGAACTTGGACTGCTGCACTTCCTCCGGCGCGTCGAAGGTCTCCCCGTACACAGACAGCTGCTCTGTGCCAGCGCTACTGACAATGTCGCCGCCTTGCACCAGGAAGCCCTTGACTACGCGGTGGAAGGTGGTGCCCTGGTACGTCAGCTGGGGGAGAAACTGGTCCCCGAAGGATGGGTCGCCAAGACCCTCCACGCTAGGTGACCGCGGCAGCACGTTTTCGCCGCTACACAGCTTGGCGAAGTTCTCACACGCGACCGGGCACTTTTTGGAGAAGAGCTCAAACGTCACACGGCGAGGGGCGCGGCTGCCTATCGCGATATCCATAAAAACTTGTCCCGCCGCAAGTCGTCGGGTCGAAAAGCGAAGCATGGGCTTAACTTGTGGAGTAAGTGTGTAGCTAAAAGGGGAAATATGTATACATAAATAGAGAGATGAGAACAGAGATGAAGAAAAAAAGAGGGGATAAAACGAAATATGTGAGGGAGAGAAGGATGAAAGAAAGTCACAGTAGGTATGTTAAAATGAGTATGGACAATAAGTGTAATTAAAGAACATGTTTGAAATATATATATGATGTATAAAGCTTAAACAACAGAAAGGGAAGAGAGAAAATAAAAAAAGGACGGCAACATGTCGCACTGACAATTATCTATGGGATAGGCTCTATGTGCTCCCTCTACCTCATCACGGTAAGAAGGGTTGTTTCTATGGATGATGATATCATATAGTAAGGTGTGATAAAAAAAAAAAGACAGAGAAAGAAAGTTACGCACATGGTGCTACAAATGTACGATTATGATTGTAAAGAAGGGAGGAAAAAAACTAATATATGTATATGTGTGTCTATGTGTTTTTGTGTGCACGCACGCACATTGCTAAAAAATGACTTCTTGTGCGTAGTCGGACACGGCGTCGGGCTGCATGCCACCGCTGAGAATGGAGTCGACAAGACTGCCAGACCCCGCGTACATCTCGCAGCCGGGCTCTCCTAAGATGTCCTGCCAGTTATCCCACTCGCAGAGCGGATTGCCTAGGACGCACCACGCCGGCTCCAGCGTGGCGCGGTCGGTCGCACTAACAGACGCAAGCTCCTCAAGGGAGTGGGCATAGACCTGCCACGGCTGCCCGTTCAGCTGGCAGCCCACGAGATGGTTGGTGTGCACCAGCAGCGACTTGGCCACAGAAACACGCTCGCTACCCATTTTTGCGAACCCGCGTCGAGTGAAGTCGGCCAACACCCGCCGAGGGCCCGAGGAGGCCTTGCCCTTGGAAGTGGCGGAGAGGCTCTGGCGCGTGTCGCTGAGTTTAATGCCGACCAGCCGACCCTCCGGCCGCCGCGCCAGCAACAGCATCTGCCGCGGGCCGCCTTGGCCGGGGAGCAGGAGAAAATTGGGCTCCTTCTCCAATGTGGTGGCCACCGGCCGTACGACGAGGGGACTCATCGGGGCACACGCGGGCATCGCCGCAGTGAGCGCGGCGGCCTTGTGGAGGTGTGCAAAGTTGATCACAGCCTCATAGGCCCACGCCAGCTTTGCGTTTGACATTGACTCGAGATGCTCTATATATCCACACTGCTGTGTACGTCTGCTAAACAAAAGAGAGAGGGAGAGAGAGGAAGAAAGAGAAAGTAAAGGAGAGCGAATGGTAGAAAGAAGATAAAGAGCAGGTACATTCAAGTGGTAAGGAAAAGCCGAGTGCGTGTGAGCCTACGAGCCCTGTCGTCAATCAATTGTAACTCACTAACATTTCTGTACATCCTCCAACAAAAGACACAAGAAAAAAAAATACAGTAGAAATAAACTCGATAACGGTAGAACAAAATGAGCATACACCGGGAGGAAGAAAAAAAAACACCAATAATAGGCACCAATCGCAAACTAGCAAGCACGTTTTACAGAAAAAAAAAAGTTGAAGAAATGAAAATGAATACAGTTGATGTGTTATTTTTTTATCCAACATGTCAAATACAACGAGAAAAAAAAATAAAAGCAACTGGAAGCACCCAATTAACAAAAGGAATTTTAAGAGAAAAAAAGCCGTTTGAAGGTGAAAAGCAACACAGAAGCAACGCGTTCCATTTATAAAAAAAAAAAAGATGAAGAAGAATGTTTTATGTTACTAAATGCAATAGTATATGAGTGTATATTATGCTTATTATTATTATTATTATTCTTTTAACTAAATGGGTTCAGGGAAGCAAATGCATCGTTACCAGACTTGGGCTTATTATGTTGCGCTGGCGGAGGCGCTGCAAAGGGATCTTGTGGGTTTTGCATAAAATTATTGTTGTTATTGTTATTGTTGTAGTTATTATAGCCTCCGTTGTTGTTATTAGGATTGCCGTAGTTGCCGTTGCCGGCGCCCTGTGGCTGACCTGTGAAGTTCACCTCATTGCGGTTGCTAACGCCCAAAATGGTGATGCCACCCTTGCTAGGGCGCGGTGCTGGAGCCGCCGCCTGCGCAGGTGGGGTGGGGTAGGACTGCGGGGCTTGTTGGTTGCCAGAAGGCAGGTACGAGTTCTGCTGAGAAGCAAAAAAGTTGGGTGGCGGGGACTGCTGGGGTGGTTGTTGGTAGCTTTGCTGATTATTGTAGCTTTGCTGCGGCTGCTGCGGCTGTTGCTGCGGTGGAGTCTGGTATCCCTGCTGGTTGTAGTTCATATACGATTGTTGCTGTTGCTGTTGCTGTTGCTGTTGCGGCTGCTGATAACTTTGCTGGTTGTAGTTCTGCTGGTATCCTTGTTGACCATAGTTCATCGGTTGCTGCTGTTGTTGCTGTTGTTGTGGCGGCTGCTGATAACTCTGTTGGTTGAAGTTCATGCCCTGTTGCTGTTGCGGCAGTGGTGCATAGCCTTGCGGGGCAAAGTTGCCTGACGGCTGCTGGAAGTTGGTCTGTCCTCCATAGCCTCCAGAACCGTACTGGTTATTCTGGTTAAAGCCTTGTTGCGGTGCGTTGCCGTACGAGGCAGCGTTGCCTGGTGATGGGCCAAACAAATCGTCCACCAGGTTCGCGCGGGGAGGGGCCTGTTGTTGTTGCTGCTGTGGCGGCGCCTGTTGTTGTTGTTGTTGTTGTTGCTGCTGCTGTGGCGGCGCCTGGAAGGCATTCATAGACGGCGCAGGCGTGAAGTCGCCAAAGAGATCATTTACTGGTTGCTTGGCGGGCGGCGCAGGAGCAGGTGGCTGTGCCGGCGGCGTCTGCTGCTGAGGCGGGGCCGCTGCCGCTGGTGGCGGTGGTTGGACCTTTTTGGGTGCGGGTTTGGGCGCGGGGTTCAGGGCGTTCGCGATGTCTTCTTGCATTTCCGAGTACGCCTCGCGATCCATGTACGCCTTGTTGTCGAACGTCTTCTTCATAAAGTCGCGGATCGCCAAGTCGAGGCCGGGCCGCGGGTGGGCTCCAGTAAACTTGGCTAGCCAAACCCTCTTCGCGCGATCATTGCCAACCGCCGCGAACGACTTGACCTCGTCGTCGCTGAAGTCGCACATGGAGATGCCCTTCACCTTGTGCTGCAGCGAGCGATGGACCGCCGCACAGTTGGAGCAAACGATAATGTTGAAGCTGGTCACCAGGTAGAGTGGGCCTCGCTGGTTGCACACAAAGCAAAATTTATTTCCTTCACGCTGCGAGAGCTTCCTCAGCTCCTCTCGGTTCCGTTCTGCTTTTCTGGTCTCAAGGTTCATTATTTTTAAAGGTACAAAGGAAAGAAAGTATCGAGAAAAAAAAAATACTAATTACAAAAAAAGACAAATTTCTTTTATACGTAAATGATGAGAAAAAAAGGGAGAACAGGAGAAGATATAAAAAAAAAAAATTACATCAACACAAACAGTGTATGAGAAGAGAAGGTCTTTTTTTTTTTTTAATTTTTTTTTCTTTTCTGCCAGTATCTAGCTGTGTGCAGAGAGAGAAAAAGGAGAAAAAAAAAGTAAATACCAATATAATGATATTCATGTTGGATTGTGCAGGCAGCGCTGCATAAAATTAGTTTACATGCTGATGAACAGCAGCTACATTGAATGGTTCATCCACACGAACCCAATCGTTTTCTTCTAGAACGCGCCAATGAGGGCTTTGTGTCTTCTTGATCCATTGGAAGTCATCAATGTTGGTATAGGCCACTTTCGCCTTCTCAAGGTCCTGCACGTCGCCCACGGACTGCGCCCACTCCTCGTGTGACGCACAGTGCATGCCCTCGACGGTGGAGGTGAGAAGGCCGTTCCAGCAGCTGTACGGCCCGAAGCTCATGTCGTCGCACTTCTCAATGATGGGTGTGGAGCAGCACCACACATACACTTGCACGTTGTGGCAGTCCTTCAGGCGGAGCTGGTGGCAGCACACGTACACTGTACAGTTCGTGCAGTTGGTGAGGAAGGCCGACCCCGCCGTGGGGAGGCACAGAATGGTGCACCCCGCGCAGTCTCGCACAAAAATAGCCTTCGCCGTGGGAATGCACAGCGTCTGGTTGGTCACTCCCCCGTAGGCCTTGCCGTGCGGGGCGACCGACGGCTCCTCCGCCGCTGACGCGCTCGGTGCCGAAGGTGAAGGCGCCTCCTCGCTCTGCTTCACCTCCTCCGCCCTTGCTTTTGCGCGGGCGGAGAACTTGAACTTGCGCGGCCCGCTTTGGCTCGTCGACTGCTCGTCCACTAGCTGCTGCAGCCGCGACAGTGATTTGTTCGCCTTGGCCATCCCATAGGCAGTCAGAAGAGCGCAGCTGGACGTGTCCTGGATGAGTGTTCGGAGTGTGTTCAGCGCCTGCTGCGCCTCCTCCACCTTACCTGCTGCCACCGTCGCCTCAATGTGTCGCTCCATCTCTTGAATTTGCTGCTCCAGCTGCTCTCGCTGTTGGGTCAGCTCTGATGCGTCGCGAGCCTTCACCGTCGTGCGAGATGCTTCTCGCTCTTGTCGTGCTTTAAGAAACTTCTCCTCCATGGTGATCTGTGAACTGCGAAGGAGGAAAAAAAGGAAAGGAAAAGAATGATGGAGTGAAGAGGAAAAAAAAAAATAGGATCAATGTGGAACAAAGCGGTAAATTCTTCGCAGCAGTGTCGTACAAAGAGAACGACAAAATCAAAACTAAAGAGCAACTTGCGCTGGAAAGAAATAGAAATATGGCTTCGAAAACGAAACTCAGAAATGGCAAAAAAAAAAGTGGGAAAAAGGGAAAAGAAAAACGAAGAAGAAAAATACGTAGAGGAATTGCAGAAAAGCTGTTCCAACTCATTACACCTCGGCCGTTGGCTTCAGGTAGCGTAGAAACACCTCCCTCAACTTTTCCTCGTTTAGGTTTTTGCCCAGCACCAGCGCACGTGAGCACCCGTGCGGCACACTAATGCCCTCCATCGGTATCACGTCGAACAAGTCGCCAATGCTCTGTATCTGGAGCAGGGAGAAGGACCCGCCCTTGTACATCCACAGCGCCGCCTTGCAGCGCACCACCTCGCAACCCAGCTCCTCTGGGCGGTAGAGCAGATCGCGGCAAATCATGTCCACGTCGCGGGGGTCGCTCACGGCCAGCATCTTGTCCTTGTCGAAGAACTCGAGTGAGCACGCAGTAATGGAGGAATGGTGGTGGTCGTGCAGGTGCTCAAGTCCGGTGAAGGTGCGCGTCGTATCGATAAACAGCAGCTCGTGCAGGTTGGTGACGCGCGAGTGGTCGCTCCGGATGACCTCCGCTACGGGGTTCACCTTGGTCACCGCCTCCAGCGCCTGCGCCTGTTGCGCCTCGCCGGAGAGGTCACACTTGTTCAGGACGATCTTGTCCGCCATGAGGATCTGCCGCGTCGCCTCCTTGGACACGTCGTCGTCCTGCAGGTACTTGCAAATGTTCACCGAGTCTACAAGGGTGACAATGCCGGAGAGGTACAGGCAGCCGCACAGAGCCTCGTCCTGCCAGAACATGGAGGCGATCGGGCCGGGGTCCGCCAGGCCGGAGGTCTCTACCAGCACCAAGTCGAAGGTGCCCTTCCGCTTCATGAGGCTCTCTAGTGCCGTCACCGTCTGGGTTTGCGCGGTGCAGCACATGCAGCCATTCTTCAGCTCTACCCACTCATCGTCCGCCTTTTCGGAGCTCTTGAGCGTCAGGCCCTTCTCAATGGTTTTGCCAAATTCGAATTCGTTCACAATCACCGCGATGCGCAGATGGTGCTCGACGGAGAGGACGTAGTGCAGCAGGGTGGTCTTCCCACTACCAAGGAACCCGGTGAGGATCGTGACGGGCACCTTGGCGGTGATGAGCTCCGGGCATTCGTCGTCGCTGCTCATCAGGAATAAATAATGTTAGATTAAGTAAAGTGCGTGTAAGTATGTTTAACAGTACATAAATCAATCTAGAGTACAGCATGAAACGCGCACAAGAAAAAAAAAAATCGAGGAAGAAAGAACGAAAGAATTGAGGGAGAAGAGAGAAAATAGACAGAGTTAGTTTTCCATTGAAAACGAAAAAAGAAAAGAGTAAAATCACTTTCACACAAAAAAAAAAATTAGTACTTATTTTTACTTTATTGTTTTCGTTGTTGCTGTTGTTAATGAATAGGTGAGCAACCAGTGTAAAGCATATATATGTATATTATACAATGGAATACATCGTAGTGACATTATTTCTTCTCATCCAGTTGAGCATTGACACGGTCTAACATCTTCCCGTAGGAGGCGTTGGTATCGAACGGCTTCCCTGTAGAGGAGGACGGGGGTGGCGACCGCGGCGCGACTGTGCGGGGCGCACTGCGCTGGTGGGCTGCGTTCGTCTTGACCGTCCTCGCTTGGCGGGGCGCCTCCCCCTCCAACATGGCGACAATCGCCGCGCTTGGGGGTCCACAGGGCTCTATCGTCGGCGGGGCGCCGCAGCCAGTGGAGTGGTAAGGATGCGCCTTGCGTGGCACCCCTTGGGCTAGGCTTCGCTCAATGTCCTCGTGTACTTCATAATATCTCTCAGGAATGCTAGTTTGTGTGGAAGGTGAAGGTGCGGTGTGGTCGTACTGCATCTTTGTTTTATTTCTATCTTTTTTTTTTTTGGTGTTGTTTACCAGATGGATTGAAGGTGAAGAAGAAGAGTAATAATATGTAGATCATGTGTGCTTTTTGTTGTTGTTGTTGTTGTCGTTGCAGTGGTCCCATAGTCATTTGCTGATACTATGAATATTGGTGAAAGACTGTTCATGTCAATATATAAGCGCGCATCGGTATGCTCATGTAGATTATGAAAATCGTAATTGTGGGGTGATCCTCAGGAACAATAACCAGTCATGTTGGCAAAGTTGTAATAGGTAAGTGTTGTTATATAATTAATAACGACAATTTTAATATATTAGAAGGAAAGAAGTTAAAAAAAAAAAAACATGTTCAAAAATAAAGGATTTAATTAGAGAAAAGAAAAGAAGCCTGAAAAAAGTATACTTTAACAAAAAAAAAAAAATCATTACACTTACTTTGAACTACGCAGCAGTAGAGCGAAAAGAAAGAGAAAAAAAAACATGTCTTCTTTATATGAAATAATAGTTCTTTAGGAGAAAAGAACGTGCGGCGCAAAGTTATAGGTGCGATCGCTTTCCTTATGCGTAGGCTTGTCCAATAGTATGCGCGGCAAGAAATCGTAGAGGTCCTGTTGCTCGCCATAAATCTTCGCCACGGAAGAAGACGTGCCGCACACGCGCACCGGTGCGGTGCCCTCGTAGTCGGCGGACTTGCGGCGCAGCGAGTTGCAGTACTCCACCGACGGGTGCAGGTCCGCGTCGCCGCTCAGCAGCACGACCTGGCTGTAGCTGCTCCGGTCCTGGAAGCACTCGACGACGGCCACCGACAGCGCCACGTCCACCTTGGTCTGCACCCACACATGCCCAGGGCCGTCCTTGGTGAACCCTTTCTGCGCCTTCATGCCGCCCACCAGCTTGGGGATGACGTTGTGAAGGGAGCGGTCGCCGTTCATCTCGTCGAGGAGGCACCGCTTGCGCTGCGCCCCGTGCTGCAGATAGCTCTGCCGGTACGCCAAGGGCATCGCCGTCTCGACAAAGTGAACGAAGGCGGTGGGGTTGGTGTCGAACCAGTACGCGATGGGCTCCATCTGGAAAATGTCGCCGATGTACTCGAGCACGTCACGCAGGGTCTCCGCCGTGCGCGTGTAGTAGGCCGGCTCGCTGCGGTCCAGGCCGTCCTTCAGGACGCACCGCTCGAAGTATGGCCCGTCGATCACCACCGCGACGCGGCCTTTGCGGGCCACGTCGAGCGGCTTGTACATGGGCGCCGGCAGTACCGTCTCGGGCTCCGGCTCCTCCTCTACCTCGGCACTATCCTTGGCGCTATCCTTGTCGCTGATGCCGTCGCTGGCCGCGTGCGCCTCGTCGCGGGTGGGCGACACGGTGGACTGTTGCTGCTGCTGCTGCCAGCAGTGCGCCGTCTCGTGGGAGCCGTTGCAGATCTTGCACCGCACGCGCTCGCACACGCTGGACGTGTGTCCCTTCTCGTGGCAGGCGTGGCAGGTCACCTCCGGGCAGTGCGCCACGTAGTGCCCGGGGCGGTGGCACATGCGGCAGAGCTGCCCCTGCGGGCACTTGGCCGCCTCGTGTCCTGGCTCCTTGCACTGGTAGCACAGCTTCCCCTTGTGCCGCAAGGGGCACTCGAGGGAGCTGTGGCCTGAGTTGGCGCAGTGGTAGCAGTGGATGCGGTTGTGGCAGACGACGGAACTGTGGCCGAAGGCGCCGCAGTTGTAGCAGCGCGTCATGGGGCACGTCGTGACGATGTGGCCGCGCTGGTGGCACTGGTTGCA
>AUXN01000319.1:0-13453 GCA_000482125.1 Strigomonas galati
CTTTGGTAGAAAAGTGGTTAGATATAGTATCATGACCGCGAACCTTTTGTTGTTGTGCACCTGTCTATACGCTATATGAAGAATCAATACTTGTACTTCCTTCTTTCTCTACTCTTGCCCCTTCTTTTTTTTTTCTTTCCTCCAAGCTTATAGAAAGTTATAAACAATTCATCAACACATATAAATACCATTTAAATGGCCTCTAATGGCTGTTTCATTGGTGTGCTCGTCGCACGAACACACGATCACGTGCCGCTGTGCTCGTACACCGACGAGAACTACGGTAGTGCCAACATAGTGCGCCAACAGTCGCAGCGCATCCTGGAGCGCATGCAGACCCCCGCCAGCTCCACGGACCGCTCGCAAGCGAACGGCAGCTTTTATCAGAGCTTCGACCACAAGGACTGCATCTACTTTGCCTTCCAGGACGCAGCAACCGACCTGACTATTGTCGCAGCACTCAACAAGCTGCTGTTGAGGAACTCAGGCGACGTGAACGGCACGAACCGCCTCGCATGCGGGCTCTTAGATATGGTCTTCGCCGAGTTCACCCAGAGCTTCTCTGTAGGCGAGTTCGGTGCCAAGCATGTGCGCCCATTTCAGTACAGCAAGTTTGATGGTGCCATTCAGCGCTGCATTGCCCGCGTGCTGCAGCAGGACCGCTCTGGCGCAGGCGCCGTGGTTGGTGGCGCTGGTGGCGGCGGCGGCGCGCGGCGGCAGGTGAACCCGAACTACGAGGCGCTGCGGCAGGAGCTCACTGATGTGCACATGGTGATGCGCAAGAATTTGGAGGACCTCATGACGCGCGGAGAGAACTTAGAAACGGTGAACAGCTACTCGGACCAGCTCGTAGATCATAGCGCCAAGTACTACGCCAAGACGGTTCGCATGAACCGCATGCGTCTTGTAAAGATGTACGGCCCACCAGCTGTGGTGGGTCTGGTTCTGTTGTTATTCTTCTACTTATATTTCTTCTAATACTATTAGATGTCCGTCCGTGTGCCCGTTTTTTCTTGTGCGCCTTTGTCTGTTTGTGCTATATATATATATATATATATATATATGAATGGAAACGAATCTCTTCCTCATCACCTATAAAAGTCTGTATTTGCATTCTGTTTCTAACATTACATTCCCCTTTATTAATGTATATATTTATGTGCCTTCTCATTGATCTTTTTCTGAAAACTAAACCTTTTCCATCTCCTCCCAATAACACCCTCTTCTCCTCTTTTTTGTTGTCTAAGCACATACACATATATATATATATATATATATATACGTTTATTTTTCTTTCTTTCCTTTTCTCACTCTCTCTCTTTCTCTTGCCTTTATTGGAATCATGCCGGCTGAGATCACCCTTCCTAGTGCCAAGGCGCCCGAGGAGAAGCTCATGCACCCGTGCGAGTTTATCCAAAACAGCGCGCTGCGTCAGGAGGAGGCGCTTCGCATGAACCGTATTCGCACAACGCACGGGCTCGGCTCCGCGGCGGAGGTGGCCCTGACAGAGGTCACCTTGCTCGGTAGTCGCCGCATCGGCTCTCTGCCGACGAGCAACGTGCTCTATCACTCGTACCGCGGCACGCTGACGGAGATCACGCCATTTGACCTTTACGGGCTGCCGGAGAACAACCCGAATGTGCAGCCGTCCTCTCGTGCTTTAGCCGAACGCGCCATCTACGGCCATGAGCTGACGATGAAGAACATGAGCATGTGACGTCGTCAACCGATGTGAGTACGCATGTGTCAGAATTGTGATTGTATTTCTCAGAACGACAACACCTTTATTTTTACCATTTCTGTTTGTTGTTGTTTGTTTGTTTATTGGACCAGTGATTCGTTTAGATAGTTTGTTTCATCAACTTGAAGAAAAAGAAAAAAAAGTGACGAGCTCATGAAGGTTACTACCTGAAGGGCACTACGATGAAAATGATGTTAATCAGATCCTCTTCTTTTTTTTCTTCTCTTCTTTCTTTTTTTTTTTACTTGGCCTCTAATCTCCTCTTCTTCCTCTTCTTCTCTGCTCTTTTTTCTTCTCTTTTTCTTCCAGCCTGTGTGTGTGTATGTGTATCGTTTCTAGTCGCACTATTATTTTTTTTTTTTTTAAATCACCATGTTTTTCTGTCCCTTTTGCGGGACGCTCCTCTTGTTGCAAAATGACCCCACAAGGACCATGTTAGGGTGCTCCACCTGCGACTACATACATCTTATAGAAGCAGATAGTGCTCACCCACTCACCGTGACACACAACTTTGAGCGCTTTAACAAGACGATCGATGAAGGTTTAGAGGAGAGTGCAGTGGGCGGAGGTGCAAGCGCGGAATCCGCGGCGGCCGCGCCGCTGGAAGGTGCGGTGTCGGCAGAGGGTGGCCAGATCATCACGATTGCGTGTGAAAATGAGGCGGTCCAGTGTGATAGCAAAAAGGCGTTGTATATTCAAATACAAATGCGTTCAGCCGATGAGCCCCCCACCACTTTTTTCAAGTGCGTCAAATGTGGGTATCAGTGGCGCCAGGACTAATCCAACCGAGCCAAGACGATGAAAACATTCTCGAGTCAAGTGTATAATTAAATAAAAAATTGCTGTCATAAGCAAACATAACACACATACGTACGTATAAGCATTTCATATATATACATATTTTGTTGATGTTGGGATACTTGTTATCGATTTTTACTTCTCGAAGAGAGAGATAAAAAAAGAAAAGAAAAAAACTATGCATCATTATGTACTATTTTCTGTTTCATTTTCCTTTTTTTTTCTTCTTAGGTTTCTATTCTCTCATTCTTTCTTTGAATAGCAGAACTTACGTTACACCTCCTTCTACAATTCAGAGGTCTATTTTGCTTACTCACTTGAACGTGAGAGAGAGAGAGTACGCCTGTTTTATATGCTCGCTTGCAGCCACGCATCCAAGTTACTGGAGGTGCCTGCTCAATACGGCCACATCTCCGCCTTGACCAATGACAGCCATTATGTCTACGTCGGTACCAGTGAGGGCTGGTTGCTGCAAACAGAGATAACGGTACAAGACCCAACACCAACCGAGGCGCCCTCTTCTCGCTTTTCTCTCCGCAAGAACGATGCAGACGAACGAAGCACCTCGTCACGTGTACACGCCAAGGAGCGTCACATGGTGCAGCTACCGGAATCCATCCTCCAAGCGGGTGGCAGCAGCACCATTTGCCAGATGGAAGTGAGCAACAGCAGCACACCTTTGCTCTACGTCCTTACTTCGTCTTCCCCCTCCACCACGTCGCTCAGTGTCTGGGATGCTGCAGAACTGCGCTACTTGGGCCAAGTGTGCGATGGTGACGTGCTCAGCTTCAGCATCGTCTCTCCCACGCGGCTCTGTGTGCTGAGCGAAGGCGGTATGTCACTGCGTATGCTCGATGCGATTTTCTCTGCTGTAGAGGAAAGTGCACAGAGCGAACCGTTCCACGTTTCAGAAGCAGAACGACGTCCTTTGCAGGAAAAGGCTGCGACAGTAAAGAAAGTGGGCAACGACTTGCTGTGTGTGGGCAGCACACGCGGGTACAGCTTCTTTTCCCCCACAACTGGCTCACCGGTGGGTGACCTAGTGCGATGCAGCAGCATTGAGACTTCTCAGGATGCTACTACTACTTCCTCTTGCTCGCGCAGAGTTGTGGAGTGTGGCGGACAGCTCTTCTTTAGTGAGAAGCCGACCTGTGTAATCGCCACTACCTCACCAACTGTGTCCAGCAACCCTGAGGGGCTGCCTCCTCTGAGAAATGACTCTTCCTCCTCCTTCGAAGTCATTGAAGGCTCGATACAAGCCTTTACCGTCGCTTTTCCGTTTCTATTCGTTTTCACCGAATCTCGCTGCAGCATCTTCTCTCTTCTACACCACGACGACCACAAGGAGAGCTGCCAGGAGCTGACTTCTGCCAAAGGAATAAAGAGCGCCCTCGCTTTTGCACCTGCCACGACAACCATGCAGCTTGTCGTGGGCGCGAGTGAACAAGCATTGTGGGCCCTGCATCTCTTCTCTCTGCCGTACCTCCTCGCAGACCTCGTGCAGTCTGACCGTGTGAAGGAGGCGAGCGCGTGCCTCTCCCGCATTACCTCCCGCCAGGTCCCTCACGTGTACGAGGAGGCCTACTTGGCTCCGCTACAAACGGCCGTAGAGGTGGCGATGGGATGGGCGCACCTGCGCGCTGGAAAGTTTACCGACGCGATGCGCAGCTTTCACGGCCGCGTCGATCCTCGCTCGCTTTTGCGACTCTTGCCTGAGTGTGTGCCGTTGGATGCAGCACAGTACTCCAACGAGGTGATCGATTTGCTCCAACATGGGAAGCGAGGTGGCGCCAATGGCTCCATTGTGCTCAAAAAGAGTGATGAAAGCGACGAAGCCTTTGAGGAGAGCAGCGACGATAAGTCAGTGACAAGGACCGCTGCCGCTCCGGCCGCTGCTGCTCCTTCCTCTGTGGTGGATTACTCGGACTCGTGGAACGAGGCAGACACAGCCTGTAGCCCTGAGCGGTTGATCGACGCGTGGAAGACACGGTGCCAGCAGTTATGCACCTCGTCTTCTTCTACCCATGACGATGCAGCAGCGGGAGTGCCGGAATGCCCGTCGTTGCCGAAATTCCTCTCCGACATGCACATCCAGCTCAAAGTAGTTGTGTATGAGTACTGTCAAACATATGATAGCGAGCACCGTTATGTTGAGAAGACGAGTCCAGAACGGATGGTGGCAGCATCAAAACGAGCTGTGGCTTATGCGCTCCTAGTGCTGTCGCTAGAGCGGGGCGATCACCGGGCAGTATATGACCTGGTGTGCTACAACGGTAACCTGGCTGTAGCGGACAGCTACGACTTGCTTGTACAGCTAGGACAGTATCGTCTGCTTGCACTGCTTCTTTTTCGGCGTGGCTACTGGCAAGAGACCCAGACAATCTTGGAGCGTCATGTCTACATTTCCCGCTACGCGCTGTCGCCTTCCCTCAGACAGGATATTCAGGCAACAAGCGGCATGGCGCGCGCAACTGCATTAGCGGCAATCGGTGATGGTCACCATCCTCTCCCTGGATTAGAAGATGCTCCATCGCATCTGTGCGGAAGACGCAGTCAGTCTGTCCTCTCCGCGCCTATGCGAGAAAAAGTCTCTGTCCTTTTGCAACAGGGTGCTGCACGAACGGTGACAGGCCTGACGGACTGCAACGGCTCCCTCACATGCAGAAGCGGCCGTGTCAGGGACCATACCGTGGTGGTGGAGGTGGTCGACTTCCCTCACATGGGGCCGTACACCGCCCGCGCGCAGCAGGACCTCTTGCCGAACTCGCTCGCAAAGGTGTTTTTCTTGGTGGAGCAGCTGGACCTGCCGGCGCTGGCGCAGGTGCTGGCGAAGGACCCCGCTGCCGGCGCCATCCGAGACGAGGAAGGCGCGACGCTGCTCCACGTGGCAATGGAGTGGTGTGGTGCGCTGCAGCCTGATGCGGCGCGCGCAGCCACCACCGCTCCTGTTCTCCAGTCCATCGCATCACTGACGTCTCTGCTAGTTGCGTATGGCTGTCCGCCACAAGTGCCAACTCTGTACGCCTTGTGGCCTCTCGATGTGGTCTCAGTGAACCGCACGATGGCAGGCAGCAGCGAAAAAGTGAAAAAAGGCTTTGATCCTGTGTTGGAATTTGTTGCTTCTATTTTGGTCAGCCAGGAGGAAATTATTCACTGCTGTTTACCACATTAAACCGTTCCCTCTGACAAAAAAAAAAAAAAACAAAACAAACAAAAAATAATAATTATTATTGCATTGCTGTTTCATTTTGTCACTTGGTTGCACTGCTGTGCTTTTCGTATTAGTGTTGTTACTATTGCTGGTACATGAACTTTTTAACCCCCTCCCTTTTCCCCCCCTCTCATAATTATGATTGTAGTTAATTATTGTTGTTCCTTAATCTCAAAAACAAAGAAAAAAAAATGGAGATCCCCGAAGACCAGATGGACCAACTAGCGCTCATGAGCCACCTCCAGGACTTCTTCAATCCCAACTTTTCCAAGGAGTTTATGGAAAAGCTGCCCGAGAAGATCCGTGAGCGCGCCGACGTGCTGCTCGCTGACGACAAGAAGATTTCCGACCTCCAGAAGGAGCACAAGGCCGAGGTGCACAAGCTCCACCAGGAGTACATGGCCCTGTTCGAGCCCATCTTCCGCCGCCGTGCGGAGATCGTGTCCGGCACTGGCCCGGTCGCGACCGACGAGGAGGTGAAGAAGGGCATGCCCGAGGAGCACCACACCGCGGTTGAGGTCAGTGGCGACGTGCAGGACAAGAAGGGTCTGCCCGGGTTCTGGCTGCAGGCCTTCCAGCACCACGTCATCCTTGACTCCATGATCAAGGAGCACGACGAGGAGATCCTGAAGCACCTCATCGATGTCTCGCGCACCTACGAGGATAAGACCGACGCCTACACCATCACCTTCACCTTCGCGCCCAACGACTACTTCGAGGACGAGAAGCTGACCATCAAGGTCACCGACGACGGCAAGATTGAGCGCGCGGCGCCCAAGTGGAAGCCGGGCAAGAACGTGACTGTGAAGACCATCACGAAGAAGCAGCGCGCGAAGCGCACTGGGGCTGTCCGCACGATCAACCAGGAGGTGCCGTGCGAGTCTTTCTTCACCATCTTCCAGGAGAGCGAGAAGAAGAAGGCCGACGCCCACGAGGAGGATGACGAGGAGGAGGAGGAGGAAGACGACGAGGAGCGCCTGCTCCCTCTGCTCTTTATTATCCGCAACAGCATCATCCCGATGGCGGTCGAGTACTACACGGGCGAGGCCCCCGATGGCATGAGCGACGTAGAGGACGATGAGGAGTACGATGAGGAAGAGGAGGACGAAGAGGAGGAGGACGAGATGCCGCAGCATATGATGGCGGGCCGCGGTGGTCGCGGTGGCCGTGGTGGCCGGGGCCGCAATTTTTAAAACCATCTCGCCCCCGATGACGTAAAGAGGGAGGAGGAGAGAGACACACCCACACCCACACCCACACATGCTGTTTATTGTATGCTTAAAATGAGAATAATAATAATAATAATAATAATAAAAGTCTCTGTTTTTTCTTTTTTAATTTTTCCCTCAGTTTTTTCGCTGTTTATTAATTCTTTTTTAATTATTATTTACTAACAGGGAAAAACATTTAACCCGATACTAATAATACCGTTGTAATGAACATATGAAAAGAAAAAAAATAATGATCTTAAGTGACATAACTGTCAACAACAACAACAACAACAAAAACAATAATAGCAACTAATTGCTCATCAAAACAAAAAGGTAAGCATTTTTTTTTTTTTGCCCCCTTCCTCTTCGAAGGACTGATTGATCTTTACTAGTTTCATTTCTACACACCTACATTCTTCACTCTCCTTGTTCTCTCTCTCTCATTTTTTTTTTCTCCTGGTGTTCAAGTGTGTCTTCGTTGTTCTCCAATTGTATGGTACTAGGAGACAACGTGTACGAAGAAGAACATAATTATTCACCTTTACTAGATTTAATTAAAAAAAAAAAAAAAAAAAACGTTCCATAGATACATAGTTTAATTATTATTAGTAATCATGACTACATTAGAAGATGCAAGCAGTTCTGACTATGCCTTGATGATAAACCGCTTTAAACTGCTCAATCTGGTACAGCGGGTGGCGCATCGCGACGTCATGACGCTCATCGAGTCAATAGGTCTGGATGCGCTCTCGTACAAGGGCGTGAAGTTGCACGGATGGGCAGGGGAGACTTCAGTAGCGCCCGGCACGGCCGACTTCGCCGTGCAAAAAGAGTCACATCAACGAGCACGGCGCACGCGGCAGTTCGATGACCGCACGGACACGACTGTGACCACGACCATTACCACCCACAAGGCACCACCACCAGTGACAGGGTCTTCGCGTCCCTCGCCGGCAACTCTAGGCCGCGCCCGTGATGAACTCAAGGCAGCCACCGCCTCGGAGGCACCGAAGCGCCGTGTGCGCCGCGTGTACCACACGGCCGCCCAGGATGCCTTCTTCGCTCGACTGGCGCAGCCGCGGCAGTACTACAAGGAGCCTGAAATAGATGAGGTGCATGTGTACGAGGAGGAGCCGCTGCCGCCACCGCCGCACATGCATTCGATGGACGAGGACACCGGCACCGACTACTACACACAACAGCAGATGGCAACGCGACCGATGCGGATGCAGGGAGGGAATCAGCTCCAGCACGAGTACGCACTCTTCACGAATGAAGAAGGACGTGAGGAACAGCACCACACGCTGTACAATGGTGGGGCGCCACCGCAGCGCGCTCCACTGCACCAGCGCGGCGGCACCAGCCTGCAACCGAGGGCGATCGTGCACCAAAGCGGCCGTGGCGCAGGTGGCCGCGGCGCGCGGCTGCAGGATCACGAGGTGTTCCGCTACCGACGACAAGCGGGCGAACGGGGAGAATCCGATATTGCGCCGCAGGACCAGGACGTTTCGCCGGACAAGGTCGAGAGCACTAACATCCTGCAGCCGTCGAGCGGAGACAGTCCGGACGCCGACACACCCGGCACGGCGAACTCCCGCGGTACAGCTAACTCCCGCTCCACCGCGCTGCCACAGTCGCACGCCAACGAGGCGCAAGAACCACCCCTGCCGCTGCAAAGGACGCCGCCCATTGCGCGCGCGGCGACGACATCGATCCTACAGTCGGGGTCTTCCTTTCAGCACTCCACTGCGCCACAGCAGGGGCCGCAGTCTGGCATGTCGACCATCAAGTCGGCGTCGTCGATCCCGCTGTCGGGTTCGCCTGGAACCCCATCGGCCCCAGCGCATTTGCCGTCGAAGGTGCCGGAATTGCGACTGAACGATATGTCACCCACGTTACCAGATCGGCCGCAGTTGAGCTCGCGCATCGGGCGCTCCGGCTTCGGCCCCAAGGCGAAGCCGAAGGGCGCGTCTATGGGCACCAACGCGCCGATGGACGCCATCCAGCACGCCGCGGAGCTCATCAGCCGCCGCCGCGAGGTGCAGACGCCCGGGGCAGTGCGACACTCGGCGGAGATCCCACCGAATGAGTTCCAGCTCACGCCCACCGCGGACACCTACAACGGCCGTGAGCACCAGCGGCCGTCTGGGAGCATGCTCCTCTCTGCGGGCAACAGCAACTACCTCACGCAGGCAAGCACCTCGCCGGTCAGCGGCTACGCGACGCCCGTGTCGAAGACGCCTGTCGTGCCCCCGAAGACGCTGCAGGAACTGAGTGACGCCGTCAACCACATGCTACGCGATCACCGTCGCCTGTTGCAGGAGGTCGCCAAGGGCAGCTCTGGCTCCGACGACGCGGACTTCGAGAAGAGCTCTGGCACCGAGGACGAGGGCCGCACCGCCAAGGAGGGGAAGAAGCCGACTCGCGCGTCCGTCTTTGACGATCCTCACGTGCGCGAGTTTCTCAGCGCCGAGGAGGACGCAGATGAGCTTTACCTCTACACGGACCTCGAGGCCCGCCTCGCGCGGATGGACAAGGAGCTGCGCGCCATGCAGGGGCGACAGGACGCGGGCGAAGACAAAGAGGAGGAGGAAGGAGAACGCGTCGTGGTGGACATGTCTGCCGTCGACGATGGCACGTCGGCTGCGTCGCGCCGGGCGACGACGGACGTGATGGGAACTCAGCCACACGTGATTGTGGCCGACACCTCTAGCGAAAAGAAGACGGCGGACGCGACTACGCGGCGCCGCCCGCGCGGCACGTTGCCCTTGCCGATTACCCAGCGACTGCTCTCGTTCCGGAAAGAAAACATGGAGTACATAGCTTACAACGAGCGGCTCTGGAACTCTAGCCCGGTGTCGCAGTACACCTTTGCGCATCGGCTCACGGACGCCCTTTTGGACGACTGTTGGTCGGAAATCATGGGCGAGGTCGGGACCATTATGGATGAGTACGTGGATGGTCTGGCCGAGCATGAATTACAATAATAGACATACATTTCTCTATAAAACAAAACTCGTTAGAATTTTCAGTGTTCACTATATATTTCTATTTTATCGTAATTAGCACTTTGCACTTGCTCTGTAGTATTCATCTGCACTTTCATCTGCTTATTTATGCGTATGGTTTCTAATTTAAAATAGTCAAATCAGCATCTCTTTTTTTTTTTTCCTCCTCTGTCCATCTTTCTATTTTCAAATGTGAGCAGGAAAAAAAAAAAACGAACCTATCGTACAAAAGGCAGAGAAAAAATAAATAAATAGGCGAACATGAGCTCCTCCTACGTAGACCAAGGGCAGAGTGATGCCGACTTCCAGCGTACCGCGGAGATGGTCAATCTGTTCGTTATCAGCACAACCCAAATGCTCAACCGCTTTGTCGCCGAGTGTGACCGCAAGCTATATGAGAATCATAAGCACCTTGAGCGTCTTGCTGTGCAGGCAGCCCTGCTCGAGCACAAGCTGCAGCGTGCTGTTGAGGACGAGGAGGAGCAGCAGGCAGCGCAACAGACGTCCGTGCAGGAAGGCGCAGCGGCCGCCTCCTCCGGTCTTGCAGGCCCTCCCGTACCAAAGGTGCCGCCTCCCATGCCAGGCCTGCAGGCGGCAGCAGCGGCTGCTGGGTCCGCTGCCGCTGCGACCGCGCCGCGTCGAGAGCCGCCACTCCCTCCCGGCTACGAGCGCCCGGCCACCGGTGCTGCCGGTGCCCTCCGTGGTGCGGTGCAGCCGGTGCGACAGCTGCTTCCGCCACCAATGCTGCCCTTCCTCAAGGAGCACGTCGTGGCCCCGTCCGAGAGCGTGCCGCCACCACCGCCGCTGCTGCCCAACGCGGGTGGGTACGTCATGTGCACCCATCCGGTGCTGAAGGGGTACTACGAGCTGCTCGCGTTGCATGTGCCGGCGGTGAGTGTGCGAGAGAAGATGCGGCACGACGGCTTTCCGCCCGAGTGGCTCAACACCCCCAACGAGCCAGCGCCGACCAATTTGTCTGCTACCATCAAGGATTTTTCATTAACGGATGAGTAAAACAAACAAACAAACAATTTTTTTTTTTTACCCATTGCAGAGACGCAAAACTAGAACTAGAGAGAGAAAAAAAAAATATGTCTGGACGCTTGCCTATCTCAACCACTACCACACCAATAATCGACTATTTATTTTTCTCTCTTTCTCTTTAATCTGTAGATAGAAAAAATATATTATTATAGTAATTGAACATAACTCCCATGGCAGACACTACGCGTGGTGCTGGCTTCCTGCACCTCAACACACCTGCCTCCATCACCTACACAGCGGGCAGCGCGGTGTCCCTCTCGGACCTCAAGCTGAAACGCCACCGCTCCGAATGTGTGAAGCTGCCACCAACGCAGGCCGCGTGGCGTCGCGCGTTTAAGCGGTACGTGGCGCAGGAGGGTTATCAAAGCTTTGCGCAGGACGTGGAGGATGAAGAGAACGGCGAGGGTGTATGGGTGCCCCCTCTTCTTCCCAAGAAGGCACAGCAACCCACGTTTTTCCTCACTTCGTCGTCGTCGTCCTCCTCCACGGCGGCACCATTCGTAGCAGCCACCCCTGCCACGTCCAGCACGCCCAAAGACGAGCAGAGTAGCGTGGCAGCCGGTGCAGCTGCAGGTCCCGCCAACGGCATCGAAATTGTGTCCCACCACAAGGTGTCTGGTGCCACCCACTTCGTGTACCCCGACTACGACGGTGTGCTCTCCTCCGGCATCGTGCCGCAGGTCGTGACGACCGCGGAGGAGAAGGCAGAGAAGGAGGCGCTCAAGAAGTTCTACATTACGCCCTTGGCGATGTCCTCCGACGAGCTGGACGCGTTTGAGGAGTTGCAGACGCTGTGGAAGGGGCGCACACGGAGCAGCTCCTTCGCCGGTGCGGCCCATCGTGCCGTGGCGGGCAATGCCGTCCCTGGCGAACCGCACTTTGTCGGTAAGCGTCACGCCGGACACAGCGCACCGAGCCACAACAACACGGCGCAAGGCGTTGCGGAGAACGAAGAGACGGAAGAGACCGTGACGACGACGGCAGAGGTGGACCATGACAAGACGCTAGAGGATGCGCTTCTTATGATTGACGAGCTAATTAATTTTGTCTAAAAGAAAGAAAAGAAGGGAGATCGTACATGAGAGGTCCTCTGTGATCGTTTGTATATTCTATTTTCTGCATGAAATTATGAAATGTATGCGTATTCTTTTTTTTTTTTTTTCTCTAGTCGTGTTCTGCAGCGGTTGCTCATGTTTGTATCCAATTATTTCGCTGTGATATCCCCATTTCCCTTGCACTTCATTACACTTTTTTTTTTTTTCTTCTCTCACTCTCTTCCTCTTTCTCTCTACTATGTTCGTGGTGAAGAACAAAGAATACATACGAAAGGAAGAAGATCACTAATCGCATCATTGACTTTACTCGTTTTCTTTTTCCCCTGGTAATAAACTTTTTTATTTTACAGTTCTCTCTCGCCTCCCACCCTTTTTCATTCCCTACGCTCCATCTCATCACAACGGACACTTTATGCGTGCCTTCTGCCATCCTTTGCAGAGGACATGGACCTGCACCGTTGCGACGCCGGTCGTGCTAACAGGCATGCCAGCAGCCTTGCCGTCTCTCGCACGTGCCTACTCCACTGCATCGCGTGCGAGGCCGCTACCGCCGCGCCCGGCCCACTGCCGTGTGCGCAGCGTCGTGGGACGGTCAGAGGTGTACCACATCCGCTCCCTCTTCGCGGCCAGCGCTGTCCCGCCCTCCGGCGGCAGCGTGCGCCCGCTGAGCCTGGCGGAGGACGGTGACGCTGATGCGGCAGCGGTGGAGTATGACCTGTACGGCACGCCGGTCGGCGGCCCGCTCCTCTCCCACGCTCTTGTTGACCAGCTGAAGATCTACGCCTCGCTGCTGCTGGCCCTCGCGCTGACCAAATTCGCCTTCGATGCCCTCCGCTTCGATATGATCTACTACGATCTGTGGAAGGTGGGCCTGCGGTGGTCCTCGCTGTGGCGCGAGCGGCTGGAGTACTACATCTCGACGGCGATGGTGGGGCTGTCCTTGCTTTGTGGTGTCGGCGCGAACTTCATCGCGCTTGTCACGTTGCTCGGGCGGCGCCAACTCGGCCTGTACGTGCTGCGCCGGCTCGCTCGGCGCGCCGTGCTGCCGATTACCAGGAAGTAAACGATACTCTTCCTCACATAATGTGTGGAGTTTATTGTATGTTTGTATGTATGTATGCGTGTGTGCGCGTGTACTACGTGTATAATGCTTTTACTCTCTAATTTTAACTATTTTTTTTTCCTTCTCTCTCTGTAAAGAAGATTAGATCATTATACACCGGCTAAAAGTAAAAAATCTAAAACGAACTTTTTAATTTCATTTTCGTCATGCTTTTTTCATTTTTCATTTTTCTTTTTCTATTTTTTCATTTTTTTTTTCTGTTATTCCAATTTAGCCTGTAGAGACAATAGTCTCTTAAAAGGCTATTTTAGTACTATTCTTG
>AUXN01000320.1:0-13441 GCA_000482125.1 Strigomonas galati
TCTTTCTTTTTTTTTTTTTCTTAATTCTTTATCTTTGACTGTGAATAAACGCGTTTGCGCGTTCTAATTTTGCTATTCAGTTGTTATCATAATTTTTTCTCTATCTTTTTTTTCCCCGTTTTGTTCATTTATAATAGTTATTTTTTTTTTATTTCATCAAAAAATCTACAAAATATTTTATATATAATTCAAAACAATGGGTGCAACGAACTCTAGTTCTTCTGCCCCGACCACTGACTATCAAAATAATAACAATAGGGAAGATAATGATACCATTATCACGAACTATACCAATACACCCAGCAAGCGTGGAGGAGGAGGAGGAGGAGGAACGCTTTTAGGCCGCGCCCGTCACCACGAAGACCACCACAAACAGCATCAGCAGGAGAAGAAGAAAAAGGAGAAGGTGAAGGAGAGCAAAAAGAAGTCGAAGAGTCCCAAGAAGAGCAGCAAGAAGGATAAAAAGAAGGATAAGAAAAATAAGAAAGAGAAGGATGAGGTGGTGCTACAACCGGAACAGAAAGGAACGATAGGCCAGAACGACCTGGGCGTGTATAGTAATAATGCAAATAACAACAATAACAAGAACAATATGTTTACTAGTGTGAATCCCTTTACCGCTGTTCAAGAAACCACACTTACACCAAAGAAGTCAAAGCCAACTACTGCTACGAAAGCAAACAATAAGCACACCATCACGACAGCTGCCTCTGGCTCTACCTTTGAAGAGTCTGCAGACAGTCAAGGACCTTCGGATGAGTATAATAACAATCAGCAGCAGCAGCAGCAGGCGGCTCCTCCGCTACCACCAAAGGATATTAATAACGTCACCAATCGTCAGGCCATACCAACCTCTTTATTACACTTGCAGCCCCTTCCTCCGCCACCACCCCTGCCGATGCAACCACAAACGCAGCCACCCCCTCCGCCACTCACTCCAAAGCAACAAAAGGAAAAGGAGAGGGAGGCGGAGGAAACGAAAAAGAAGCAAAAACAACCCTTCTTGTTCAACAACAACGCGTATAGCAAAACGGAAGTAGAGTATGACTTTGGTACAACGTATAACAATATCTTGAACGAAGAGCAGAAGAGTATTTTGAACAACACGCTAAAGAACAACCCGAACGCGATTGATCTGGCTAAAAGTATGGAGACGTCGAATATCAAGTTCAATTACGATTTTGGTACCGAGTACAATAATATTCTGAACCAAACCACGACCTCTACAATGAAAGCACCTGCCCCTACCACTACTACTACTCTACTACTACAGCCGCAACTGCCACCGCTAATAATAATACAACGAATAAGAATAATAATGAGACTAGCGGCTATGCATATATCAATAGCACAAACGTAAGTTACTTTGCGATTGACAAGAACGCTGGGAATGATAACAACAATTCACAGCAGCAACAACAGCCACCTTCTCCACAGAAGCAACAACAACAACAGCAACGTCCGCAACGCAATAGTAACAGCAACAGTAATATAGAGTCTGTGCCTGTACTCAAGCCTACCCTCTCTCGTGCTCCTTCGCTCCCTAAAAGCTATTGGTGTTCGTTCATGAGCACCTTTGCCAAAAACAACTCCTCCGCTAAGAATGACCAAACGAACAATAGGGGCAACCGTAATAACACTAATAACGCCTACGAAAGCTACTCCGACAACAATAACTACATGGTGAACCAAAATAACGCGATTGCAGCGCTGTTGAACCTTCCGCAGAACAATACCAATGCACCTACCTCCGCAAACAACAATAATAATAACGGCTATGAAGATGATGTCTACAGTTTCAATGAAGACTCTATTATCATGCAAACCCCGCCGCCCCCGATGGATTTGTTTGTTTCGCAGTACTACAACATCAACCCACCAGACAGCAACGACACGGAAACGAATGACGAAAGTAATGACAGTGAGAGTGTCAACACGTATAACAGCAACAAGAACCGCAATAAGAATACCAAGAAGCCTGCGGAGGAAAAGAAGAAGGAGAAGGCAGAAGAGCAACACCAACACAAGAAGACGGAGAAGACTGAGCCGGTCGTCCTCCGCTGCGTGAACCCGACGTCACGTGCACACAAGGACTACCCGTACATCCAAAAGGAACGACTCAAATCGGAGAAGAAGCTGAATGAGTTCAAACTACGAAACGTGAAGTACATCGCTTCTCCGAATTGGGAGAAGCTAGAGCAGATGGATGAGATGTACTTTGAGCAGAAGCGCAAGGAACGGGAAGAGGAGAAGGAAAGAAAGAACAATAATAACAATAATAACGCCACTACACCTGCAACAGCAACTAGCAATAATAACGACCCGTACGCTCATGCAAACAATAACAATAATAACACTACTCCGTACCCGCAAAACTATAATAACAGGAATCAGAAACGAAATAGTGTTGGCGATGATGACAAGCCTATTCGCTTACCGGCACCTCCCAAGGCCCCTCAGCACTACAGCCAAGCCAACACGAATAATACTTACAGTACTAATAAGAAGCAGCAACAGCCAGCAAAACAAGCACAAAATACAAACTACTATACACGTTATAATCAGCATAGTGCGCCTGCCGCCACCGCTGCTACTGCTACTAATAGTAATAATAAAAACGGCTACAACACAAGCTCTCGTAGCTTGGACGGCTATCGTATCCCTATACGATGAGGAAGTTCATAAAAAAAAAGGAAGAAAGAAAGGAAAACTAAATGAAAGAGAACAAATAAACGGAAACCCTCTATGAAGTGCTGTAGCTTTTTATTTGTTTTCTTTCTTTATTTGATCATTTGATCATTTGTATTTTTAATTTTTTTCTAGAGTGTGATTATTACTAAATGGAAATTAGTTTTTTTTTCCTCGTGCCGTGTTACTTTCAGTTTTTTTTTTTTTTTACTTGTGTGTTTAACTGTGCCTTTTGTATATATTCTCTTGTATGTCGTTGCGTATGTGTATTCCTAATTTCTTTTTCCTTTTTCTTTTGCACCCTTTTCCCATCATATTGTGTTACTTTTTAGTTTTCGCAAAGTAGAAAGCTGAAAATGGAAAGTATCCAATAAAAATGTTAATCAATGAGAAAAGAAAAAGCTGTAATTTTTTTTTCATGCTTGTTCTCGGCCGAGCATTAATTTTTTTTCGCTCATTTCCTTTGCTTTTATAAGTATATATAAGTAAATTACGATTTATTTGTCGGTAGATCTTCCCTCTTTTTCCCTTTTCCTTTTGCGTATATGTGTGCTTTCTTTTCCCTTTTTCCTTTCTTCCCTTCCCATCATATAGTGATAACTGTAATGATACCATATAAAACGTTCTTTCACCCCTTTCCCCCCCCTTTTTTTTTGGTGTGATTTTGTTTCCACCTCTTGGTTTGTTGTAACTTCTCTTTTTTCCCACCTTTTTTTCCCTGTGTTTCTTCTTTGTTTTGCTTTACATCTATTTATCTCTGACTTCTTTTTTTTTTCTATTTTTTTTAATTGTTATTATTTTCTGCACTCTCTTTGCCATGCACCCCAAATAAGCAAAGCAACAAAAAAAATTAAAACAAAAGGTTAGAGTAAAATTTAATAAATGAATACGAACTCTTCCTTCTGTTATCTCAATTATATATAAAAGAAACAAAGTCGAAATGGAATATTTTTTTTTTCAAAGTTTTTCAAAAAAGCTCATTCATGGCAACTGCAAAAAAAAAAATAAGAATCATCATCATACCCGTACTGTACTTGCCGAGAAGAATACATTAAAAGTGTACTGAAATATTTGTTGATTATGTGAATTTACTAGCTTTCATTATATTCATTTTGTCTCTTTCCTTCACTATATGCCGCTCTGTAGTTATTTCTAGTTTCTCTTTTTTTTTTTAGTTTTTTTTGTGTTAATTTATACGCAATACTTTTTTTTGTTTTTTATTCCCATTTCTCCGTTTAATTTATTTTGTATACTTTTTTCCTTTCTTTTATATATTAGATGGCTTCGTTTAATGTCGGAGACGGTGGCAATTTGGACGCCTTTCTCAACAGTGTAGCTATCGAGAACACAAAGGCGAGTGTGATGAATAGACAAAAGAAGAAGAATGAAAGCATGTACCAAAATGACAGTCAAGAGATCTATAATGATTACACCCGTGTGAACCCTAACCGCAAGACAACGACTACGCAAGGCCACAGTAAGAAAAATAGCTCTGCGCTCGTACCACTGTTTGATACGCCAGAGAACACCGCGCCCCCGTCCTCCAAAGTAAATAACAATCGCAACAGCAAAAGCGAACCCAAAAGCTTTGTGATTCAAAACGACTTCTCCTTTTACCAGCGTGATGGTGATGCCAACACCAGCAAGAAAGGTGGTGGCAGCAACTCTTCTACGCCCAAGCATAAAAATCTCAAGACGGCAGACTCCAATTACTTTATGGATAACACCTCGACGAACCACGAAGCGGCTGGTACGTCCTTCTTCCGTAGTACCTCTGGACTCGTAGACGACGAGCACAATGCAGCCTATGTGGAGCAAGGCAGCCACAGCAAGCGCGCGAAGAGTACGAGTGACACTTCCAACTATGGTGCCATGGGCAAGGATAACCACGCCGCTGGTACAAGCTTTATGTTCACAGATAACAACTCCTTCACCAGCGCGAACAGCGAAGAACGACGAGATGCTCGGAAAGGCAACGATGCCTACCAGCCGCAAGGGAGTCACTTTTGTATGGATGTAAGGGAGAGCATCAGTGGCGGCAGCACACCCAAGCCCAGCGAGAGCGACAGTGATGGTGAGGAAGAAGAACAGCAGCAGCAAAGCAACAATCACGATAACAACAGAACCCAACCGCAAACCTACAACCCCCAAAAGAACCGCTACGCTCACTACTACACAGACCGTGGCGGTTACAAGGCTGGCGTGCCGCAGCCACAGCCCAACATGAACACCCCTCAGCCTCACCGCAACCCGAATGTCACAAAGAACAAGCGCACCATCACGCGCGAGAAGGTGCACACGACGTTGGGCTTCTCCGTCAGCCGTGATGTCCCCGTCATTCGCTCTCCGGTGTGGTCTGCCCTTCCTGCACCAGAAAACAACAACACAAATAACAACATTCTAGCAGGTCGAGTGGGAACGAACAGCAATAACAATAATAACAACTTCCTCCTCTCACGGCCGCGCGTTACGTGGAACCAGAACATATGGGCCCAGTCTTTAATGGGTAGTGCGAACACCAACGCGAACACGCACCAGCACCTCGGTGCCTTCCGTCGTGGCCAGCACCGATGGCTCGCGAACTATGAGCAGCAGCCGTGGCTGTATGGCGTACAGCCGCAGTTGAACGAGGAGGAGGAAGAGGCATTTGATTATTATTATTACTACCCCGATGGGCAGCAGCCTGGTGGTGACACACAGAAGAAGAAAGTGTCATTCTTTTGTGGCTGCTGTGGTGGTGGTGGTGGCCAGACAGTAGAAAAGAGTGAGGCTGACGCACACGGGCAAGAGGTTATGGGCGACTACGAACCGAATAATTATGATTATAGCTGCAATGGTAGTAATGCAAATGAGGCACAAATGTACAATGGATGTCAGGCACAATCATCACCACAACAAATGATGATGATGACACCTTATGGCATGCAGTACATGCGGTGATATTTTTCTTTCTTTATTTATTTAGTTATTTGTCTCTCCTTTTTTCCATTGAACACTTTTTATATTATTATTTACTACCTAATTTTCATCTTTTTTTTTCTTTTGTTCAAAGAAATAATAATAAAAGTGGTTCTTTCGTTTCGTTTTTTTTTCTCTTGCCGTATATTCATTTTTTTTCTCTCCGTTTTGTATTTTTTTTCTTTTTGCGTTCCGTGCTGATAATGTTTTGTGTTTTCTTACAGCCTTCATCCATAGTTATCCATATTTTAACATCTTTTTTTTCCCTTTCTTAAATATATATTTACTTGGTTTTATTAATCATTTCATTTGTCCCTTTATATGATATATACACCTTCTTTGTTTTTTTTGGTTTGGTTGATCTTTTTTTCTTTTCTTTCTTTCTTGTTATTATCCTCTTTATTTTGTATGTGCGTATTGTTCTTTATATTTTTATTTTCTACCCAGGTCAAATGTTATTATTTTTTTTTCTCTGTGCTAGTGAGTATATTAAATTGTTGACAACACAGTATAATCATTATATAGGGAAATACGTAGAATATAGTTTGAATGTAAGCATTGTTTACCCATGTTACTTTGTGGGTATCAGTACCAACCCCATAATTTTTCTTTCTCTCCCTCTCTTTGTCTCGTTTTATCACATTAAAGCAGTAAATTGTCTTTTTGTTTTTTGTTTCACATTTATTTGTGTGGTAATCAATTTAGTTGAATAATCTTTGTACAAAGGTAAACGTCTTTTCATATTTTGTATTTATTGCTATTATTACTGCTCTTATCTTTAGTTTTTCCCTCTTTTTATAGTCCTTCTTTTCTATTCTTGTTTCTCCTTTTTACTTGACCTTTTTCCCCCCTCACTATTTCCCAAAAAAACATATACTGACAATTTACCTAGAAGAAAAAGCGCATGAGTAGTACGTTAGTGCCATCTAAACCAAAGGCGACACCGTCCTCTACCATCTCTATTAGCAACACTACCACTGCAGGTAACAATAGTTGCCATACCACCGCTGCAACAACCACGAATGAGAATCATGGCAATGGTAAAGTTTTTGTTCGAAATCATATTGTAGAGGCGGCGCATCAAAATAATACCAGCAGCACCAATACTAGTAGAGTGCAAAACAGTCCTGAGGATGAGACCTTAGCCACACTACAACGAGAGTTTCTTTTACAAAAGGAAACAAGCAAACCAGCTACCTCTCCGTTGTATACCAATCCACTACTCTCTATCAAGAAGGACAAGCCGAAAAAGGTGACCAATTTAGAACTAGGTGTTCAAAAGACAAATAGCTATGATCAAGGTCATTATAGTTTTTTACCATGCCTTTCTCCTAATAATAATCTGTACGGCTATGGCAAGGATAGAAATGGCAGTACGACTAGTGCAAGCCCACACGCATACAAACAACATACTGTTGTGTTGAAAGAAGAGGAGGAGGAAGAAAAAGCGAAAGCAGATCAAGCACTTGTAAATGATGTAGCTGCGCTTCAGAACGAAGCCACGCCGCTAAAAAAGGACAACAGCAAGTACAAGAAGAGCGGAAAGTCAAGTGGTAGTAAACTGCTTCGTAGCAGTCATCACTACCCCTCCCTTAAGAAAAAGAAGAGTTTAAACGGGTTTGGCTTTTTACAGTTACGACAAATGGGAAGTAGCAACAACAACTATTTTGACATGCTCTTCTTCAATCACGGTACAACGGATGGTGGCAAAGGTAGTGCTTCTGTGCCTCCTACAACAACAACAACAACAACTATGTCTTTACCTCTGGCACCGGAAGATAGAGAGCGTGACGGTAGTCTCAGTGATAGCCAGAACGCGCACAATAAAGCAATTAAAAGAGCCACTGATAATGACAAAAAGAGAGCATCGATGAGTCTAAGTATCTCGAAGCTGATGGAAATTGGTGTGGTGGACGCCGACTCTGTCGAAAAACAGAATAACAAGAACAAACATGGTCGGCGAAACAGTACACCCAAACGACGGAGTAGTAAGGGTCAACAAGAACAGTTTTATGAAGTGGCAGATGCCATTTATAGTTTCGATAATAACAATTATAATAACTACAATACGAAAACGACAACCACCACCAATAAGAAGAAGAACAACAAACCCAACATCATGAGTAAGAATAATAAAAGCTACAATGCTTCCTTCGGGAGTCTCACCATGAACTCCTTTTCATCGTCTTTTTATTCCGATAACAATGTTCATGCGAACCAGAATACCAGTTTTTCAAGCCTCAGCAATCACAGCAGCAAGAGTAGTAGTAGTGCTAGCAGTAGTAGCTCCAGCAGCGAAGGAGGAGCGCAGCAGGCGCATCATATTCACATCCATAATCTTAAGCAACTGCAACAAGAACGAGAAGCGTTTGAACACGCACACGCTGATCAAGAAGGAGAGCAAGACGAAGAAATACAAAATGAAGGCAGTAGTAGTAGTGACAGTACTTCGAGCAGTAGCTTTACGACGGTGCTTAGCAGCGAGGACGACAAGGAGAAGCAAAAGAACAACAACAATCACAATCAAGAGGAAGACGAGAAAGAGGAAGAGGAGGATGAGGAAGAAGATTATAAAGGGATCGATGAATCCAACCCGAACGTGATGAGTAATCATATTCCTACCCACAATGTGCAAAACGTCTTTGACCGCAATCGCAACGCCCTCCACAACTTCTCCAGTAATCAGAACTGCTATCCTAATGTTAGTTACAACCGAAAGCTGATCCGCCATACAAGCACGCGTGTGCCCGTGCATGTGACACTAGGTCTTGATATTGACCGCGATATACGAGTGGTCTTGTCTCCAGACTGGCATTCGCTGCCGGTAGGAGGACGCCATCGCTCTCCTTTCTGAAACTATCAATAAGAATAATAACATAAATATATATATGTATGTATCATTTACACCCTTTTCCCCCGATATTGTATCAATTCGCTTTAAATCTTCTTTTCATTTTTCTGTGGTTCTACTTTGTTGTATATCAGTAGAGGTGTAAATGTTAACATACACACACACACATACGCACGGAAGTAGAAACCATATCATCAAAATCTGTATACAACGCATTATTTCTACATTTGTTGCTTTAAAGTAAGCATAATAACAACGGTCCGTCATTTGTGCTGTGAAACAATGATGATATTTAGTTTCGTTGACACAATAAGCATTTCCTACTCTTTTTACTCTCTTTATATTCTCCTGATCCTTCTCCTCTTTTCACTATTTCCTTTCTCTTTATTTGGCTAAGTATATAAATATATATTTTCTTATTTTTATAGTAATCCTCTTTACATTGAAATTAGTTTATCTTTCTTTTTCTATTCCCGCGGTCTTTTTTTCAATTATTCCTTTATCCTTTTTTTTCTCTTTTTTTTTTCTTTTCTTTTCTCTCTTTTATTTCTGTTTTTTTTTTTTTGATTTTTTTATTATTATTATTTCTTTTCTCTGCACTTTTCCGTCTACAATAAACAAAGGTAAAACTATTTATAGAAGAAAAAAGTGACTGCAGAAGCTAATAAACAAAAGAAAGCAAACTTTTAGACAAACATACATATATATATTTATACCCCCAATAATATAATTTCTTATATAAAATCTCTTTCATTTTCTTGTTGTTGTTGTTGTTGTTGTTTTGTTTTGTTTTGTTCTCTCTTTTCCCTTTTTTTTTACTTTTTTTTTCTCCTATACATAATAGTAGTGCCACGATGAGCACCTTTACTGGTACTGGCAGCCCCGCGCGCGTTCGGCGCAACACGGTTGTCGCCGTACTAGCACCGGATGAGGTACCTCCCGCCGTAGCGATTCAAACCAGCAGTAGTCAAAACAACAACAACAATAGTGAGAATCCAAATAAGAGCAATAATAATAGTAACAACTCCTCTTCCTCGGATAACGCCGATGAGACTGGCTCAGACTCGATGTCTGCCGTGGTGCTGCCAGAGGTCGCAGATAGCAACGCCAACACGCTGAATAATCTTCGTCTTAGTGTTGGTAACAGCAGCAGCGGCAGTCGTCCCACAGCAGTAACACGCCCAATCATACTAATTTCTACTTTGAGTCTGTCAATGGTGTTGGAGATGCGGAACGGGACGGAAGTGGTGGTGGGCATCATTTTCACTCTGCGATGGGATCAGCGTCCCCACCGCTGCCAGCCTTGCGCACCGAAGATGCTTCCTACGCCAGCTTCAAGGCGCAGCCGCTCTCGCGTAAAAATGTAAACTATAATAACAATAGTCAAAATAGTAATCAGAACCAAAACGGTTCGGACATCTTTGCTGGATTTCCACCTCAAAACAATACTAATACAAATGCCGTGCCAAAACAAAAGCGAAGTAGCTCTGGTGACAAGAAGAAGCGAAGGCAGCAGATCCAACAGCACCTCCAGTCGCAGCAAATGCAGCCGCCGCCAGGAAACATCAACAATAGCAATCACCATCATAATAGAAAGCCCAAAGCGGCAGACTATCAGGAGTTTATTGACTACTACACGAGTGTCACGTCTTCTACCTCTAACTCTCCCGCGCAAAGCCCCAAGGCTTCGCCAGAGCCTTCTCCCAAGTCCAAACCCAAATCGAACTCGAAAGACCATAGCCCCCTTACGCTAGCTAACGTCCAAAAGAGAAGAGAGAGCGGCGATGACGTGGTAGCCCCGTACTCCCCTCACTCTAGCTCTACACTGGATGTGTCTGTAGGCTCACACACGGCTTCACCCAAGAAGCACCGTAAAACGAGTAATAGCAAGAATGATATGAGCGGAGAGCTGCGATCCCCACAGAAGGACGCGGCATCTGTGACAGAGCCTCCCTCTCCTGCTGCCAACGTATCACCACCTACCGTGCCTTCGCCCAAGCACCATCCACAAGAAAAGCCAGCATCTCCAGCCCAACAACCGCAGCAGCCGCAGCAACAGCAAGAACAAAATAAATCCAATGAGTCCCCACAGCCAGACCCAACAGCGAACCCCAGCAACACGACGAGCCCTGTTCCTACTCCCAATAGTAACATCACGCGCAGAAGGCCAGGCACGACGACCAACCCCAACAACCCTCGTGTCTCCCCGCAGAACCCACGTCGCTCCCCGCAGAAGCAGCAGCAGGTGACCTTACTCCTGCCGGATAACGCGGCGGCCACGATGGAGGATGACGAATCGATTAAAGTGAACTGGGGTAAAGTGACGCAGAACCGAAACTACGCCAACTACGTCAACAACAAGGCCCGCTTAGAGAACAACAACGTGACGGAGCAGAACTTTGGTCACGTTAACATGGGCCCTGTAGGCCGCAGCAGTAGTAGTCCAAGCAACAATGTACAGTTCAACTCGGACAATCAGCACTTTCGGCAGGGCATGTTCCTCTCCCCGCCGACCTACAAGAGTAATTTTAACAATAATGAAAACTTTCAAAATAATAAGAATGCCGACATGAATGACGCACAACTTTATAACTATAATAGTAACCTTGCTGGGGAGCAAGGCGGTGGTGGTGGTGGTGGTGGAGAACATGGAGAGTATGGCGAAGATGCAAGCGGATTGCCGCCTGTGACGGTAGTGTCCTCCGCCCCTGTGGTAAGCAGCAACAATAAGTCCCAAGGTAACCCCAAGAGCTACAACTCACTCCCCCAGAAGAGCTATCATAGTCTGGTGCAAATGTCTTCGCTCTTAACGGATGACATGCAGCAGCAGAAGAATAACAACGCGAGTAGGGCAGAGCGGCCGCCTTCGCCTGTGCCCAACGCCGGCTCCTTTGTCCTTGCGACCAAGCTCAGTCAGAACAACTCGGATGGCGGCAACGGCAGCAACAGTAAACTCAAAACAAAGAGTATGATTAGTTTCTCTTTCACGGATACCACAGCAAACGGTGTTACGCCTACCAATAACAACAACAATAATAATAGTAGTAGCGCGAACACGAGCGGTTCCAACCCAAGCACACCGCAGTCTCACCCCTACCAGATCCACACGCAGAATCCTATCACGGCCAGCCCTTCGTCTCACCAGAATAGTGACAAGAACCTTATGACGCATGACAGTGTAGAAAGCATGAGCTCTGGTGGCAGTAAGAAGTGGACGAGCAGCATTTTTCACAATAATACTAACAGCAACCCACAAGGCAACACGAGTGGAAGTATTAGCTTTGGCCATATTTCTTCTACGGGTGCGAGTGCCGTCAGTATTGGAAATAAAACGGGTTCTGCCGTTCGTAATAATAGTAACAGTAATAATACCAGTGCGGTAGGAGGGGCCAGCGGATACAGCTTCATGAATACGACTGCCAACTCGTTTGTTTCCAATGCCAATAATAGTAGTACCAACGCGGTCCCCAACAACCGAAAAGATGACAGTATGTACTCTTTTGGTTATACACATTGATACCTTTTTCACATTATGGATGCTAATAATGACTAATTACTCTTATTATTATTATTAGTGTGAAAAATAATACATTTTTTTTTTAAATTGTAGATATTTAAATGTAATCTATTTTTGAATTTTTTTCTTAGCTTGTAACGTTGATATATAATTTCTTTTTTTTTTCAAATTACATTTTCTTTTCTTACAACCGCTTTTCCTTTCTTTTGTGTTGTTTTCCTTTTTTTTTTATTTTGGCGTAGATGTTCTTTTTATCTTTGCTCTTTCTTTCATATTCATTGTCTGCTATATTTCTACTACTGTATTTAAGCAGATATTTGATTAAACAAAAGAGTAAAAGCTAAAAAGAACTAAAGTAAATGAGTGCTGCAGCATTCGATTTCTTTTTTCCCGATGTTTTTTTTTCTTCTTCTCTTTTTATTTTACCCTTTGACTTGTTTACCTGTAAACATATCCTGGCTTCTTTTCTTTTTATAATTTTTATTCCACATTTTTTTCTTTGCACTCTTTTTTTGTTTTGCTTTTGTCTTTCTTCAATATCAAATGGGTAAAATCAAAAAAGCAAAAATAACAATACTATTCTACATATTGCATATTTTGCTTAATGTTTTGGTTGCTTATTTTACTACTCCATTTTTTATTTGCGTTCACAAAATGAAATAAAAAAGAAAAAGAAACTACAAAAGAATACTAATAGAAACATGAACAACACTGTTTTAAGCAATTGGCAAAAAACGAAAAAAAAAGTTTTTTTGTCACAATTGTTTTAATGATTAATTATGAAAAAGTGGAATGAAAGTAAAAACGTAACGTTTTATTGTAAACATTTTCTGATTTTTATAATAAGGTTATTCTGTTTTTCTTTTACATGTTAATTTTGTTTGTTTGTCTAAACTTTGCCTTTTTTTTTTCTTTCTTTCTTCGTTAGTTTTCCTTTCTTTCGTTTTCCTTAAAAAAAATTGTAACATATTTGCTGATAGGAATCCATCGAAAAGAAATAAAGCATTGACACTAGAAGAAAGAAAAAAAGATTGTGCTAGAAAATATTACCAATATGTTTCTTTTTGTTTTGCAGATGTATAAAAAAGCACTTTCCTTTTTTGTTGTTGTTTTTAATTTTATTTTTCCTTTCTTTTTTTTTGTCTTTCGCCCTTATTTTCAAATACTCGAGAAACAATCAAAACTACAAGCTAAACTACATAAACTAAATTACAAACGTATAGTACTGATACATGTATGAAACAAAATACCCCTGGACGGAGTGAATTACATGGCCAATTTCAAGTTAACCTCTAAAATATCAATCTATTGATTGTAATGCCGCTAATACTAAATGCCATTCTTTAAACTTGTTTTTCTTTTTCTGTCTTCTTTTCTTTCTCTTCTAGTTTTTTTATTATTATTTTCCTTATTTTTTTATTCTTTGT
>AUXN01000321.1:0-13435 GCA_000482125.1 Strigomonas galati
TGCAACATTTTTTCCTTTTAAAAGAAAAAAACAAAAGAAACCGTATATTTTTAACAAGCAATAGTGCAAATAATCAGCATAAGAATAATTGTATCTACCATCTACCAGACACACAACTATTTTTCTTATCGCCCCTGTTTTTAATTTATTTCTCTGTTCGTTAAAAAGAAAGGAAGAGAGGAGAAAAAACAAAACAAAACACAATGGCGTAGTTGTGAAAAGTGATATAATAACAATAATAATAATAGTAATAATAATTATAGTAACCATCGTCATCAAACAAAGGAAAGAAAGAAAAAGAGAAAAAAAAAAGGAAAGTAATGAGTATTGTTTTGTGCTTATCTCAAGTTATCAGCCGCATTATCAATGCTATTCGATTTACGCTCCTCCTCTCCTTCCCCATCCGCCTCATTACCATAATAAGACTCATCCGTCTCCATGGCACGCGGCTTCTCTGCTTCTTCCGCAGGGACTGGTGACAGTAGCGCCGGCACCGGCCGCGCGGGCGGCGGCGAGGTCGCCAACGGCTTCTTCTCCATCTCCGGCAGCAGGATGGGCTTCACTGCTTCTTCTTCTTCTTCCTTTTCTGGTTCTTCCTTATTTTCCCCCTCCCCATCGTGAGACTGCGGGGACGGCAGCGGCGGCACCAGACGGCGAGGGCCGCGCGGGCCTACTGCCTCTGGCGTGCGGTCAGCATCTGCTGCTGCGGCGGGAGGAGCTGGGAGGGTGGGGGAGGTGGTGGCAGGCATCGCCATGCCGGCCGTCTCCAGCACGGGCGGGGCATGGTCGTCTTCGGAGAGGTCGCCGCCCTGCTCGCGCTCCATCGAGTTGGCCACCACCACCGTCGGCGCTACCGGCCGCGGGGTCTCCTCCTTTTCTTCTTCTTCTTCTTGTTCCTCTTCTATTTCTACTGCTGGCTTTTCTTCCTCATCCTCTGGCGGCGGCGGAGGGTGGTGAACGACAGGAGCGCCTTCGCTCTCCGTGAAGGTGATGGGGTCCTCCTTCTCTCCTCCCGCTGCAGCTGCTGCGTCTTCTTCTTCAGGCTCCGGCACACGGTCTTCTTCGGTATGCCGCGAGGAGGCGGTGGTGGAGGTGAGCACGATGGGCGCCTTCGCGGGCGGGGCCTCACCCTTCGCGGCAAGGATCTCCGCAAGGCGGTTGATCGGCGGCGGCCGCGGCGGGTCCTCTTCGTCCTCCTTTGCTTCTTCTGCTTCTTCCTCTTGCTCTTCCTCGTCCAGCAGAGGGGTCACCGCCACCTCCACCTCCTCCAGCTGCGCCGTCGGATCGGCGTGAGTCGCCGGCTCCACCGTCATGGCCGTGCGGTGGGGCGCCACGGCTGCCTCGTCCTCCTCCGGGAGAGGGACGGCCTCCGGGGCGGAAAGGCGGCTGCTCTCGCGGGCCTCTGCCACCTCCGGCATGGGCTCCAACGGCTTCTCTGCGACGGCCTCGACCTCTACCTTCTGGGGCGTCTCTTCTTCTTCTTCTTCTTCCTTCTTCTTTTCTTCTTCCTTTTCATCGTCGTCCGTGTCCTTGTGCGGTGTCATGGGCGGCGGCGGCGGCGGGGTCCGCTTGAAGATGCGCGTGTCCTCGTCCGTGTTATGGCGCGGAGGGCTCTGCGCCTCTACATCGTTGTCGTCGCGCACCTCCTCCACCCGCGCGGTGCTGGTCGCGCGGTCCGCCGCCGGGCCCTCGCTGGGCAGGCGCGGGGCCGCCACCTTCTCTGGGGTCTGCTCAGGGGCAGGGATAGCCTCATCCTCTTTATCCTCCTTCTTCTCTTCTTCCTCTTCCTTCTTCTCCTTCTTTTCCTCCTCCTCTACCTTCTCTACCTCTGGCGTGGGCGGGGCGGCAGGAGGCACCGCGGAGAGCGACTCGTGCGAGCGCACTTTGGTCACGGATGTGTTCGGTGGCGAGCTGCGGTCGGCGTCACTGAAGTCGCCATGGCGGTGCCCCTCGGAGGAGGCACCACCATGTGCTGCAGCGTTCTCCTCCTTGTCCTCTTTGGGCTCGTCGTTCATGGGCCTCACATGACTCTCCAAGCTGAGCTCCACCGCTGGAGCAGGCGGCGGCGGCGCCACGAGGGCACTGTCCGTGCTGTCTGCCTTCAGGAAGCCACCTTTTTGCTTGATCGCCTCGCGCTCCCTTTCGTTGCGCTCCTTCTCCAGGCGGTCACGCTCTTTTAGTTTTTCTTCGGCCGCTGTGGGCTTCGGTGGGGCCTTCTTGCTGTCGGCGGACGCGGGCGTCATGACAGCCTTCTTGGAGGAAGAGCTGGCAGGAGGGAGGGCTCCGTTACTCTTGTCGACAGGTCCGGACTTGCCGGCGGGGTTACTGGTACAGCAGCCCATCTCTTTTAATAAAAAAAAAAATATAATATTAGAGTTGTTGTTTACGATGGTATAAAGTTAAATATATATTTATGTGTATATGTCTTTTTTTTTTTTCTATATTCTACTAGAGAAGAAAGGGAAAGAAAATGGTGTACAGGAAAGAACAAACAAAGGAAAACACGTTGTGTAGGAATATGATTCTTACAGAGAATGTGTACTTGTCTTCGCATTTTTTTTAGTTAATAATATGTATGATTTTGCTGTCAGTAAATGTACAAAATGTAGATCGTTACAAAACGTAATAATAATAGAAAGTATAAATAATAAAAAAAGAATAACATACGACATCATAAATCATTCTTACATATATATAGACATGTTAAAACAAAGAAGAAAAAGATAGTTGAATAAAATCAAGAGCAAAAAAAATCGTTTTTTTTTTCTTCTTTCTATGCAGAAAAAAAAAAGATATATACCGTATTACAACGACTCCACTGTGTGCAAGGACCCCAGCGAGCTATCCAACGATTCCGTTTGGTTGGACGCCGTAGGTGTTGGAGGAGAGAAGATGGCGGTGGGCGGCCGCGTCGGCCGTTGTGGCGTCGGCGTGGGCGATGGCGTGAGCTGACTGACAAGTGACTCTTCATGACTATCGGCAGAAGAGGAAGAAGAAGAAGAAGTAGTGGTCTTGCTCTCTGTCTGGTGGAGTAAGGAAGACCCTGGGCCATCTAGCTTACTGTTGTTGTCATTGTCTTCTTCTTTTTCTTTTTGATGTGCTTCGTTCGTATTTTCACGCGGCGGGCTGACAAGCGATCGTTTCTCTGTACTGGGTGGCATTGATGCTGGTGGTGGCAAAGTGCCATTCGCATGGCTCACATGCACAAACTCCGCTTCGTCCTCATCTTCTGTTTCCTCCTTCTCCTTCGTGTTTGCAGCAGCAGAGGCAGAGGTAGAGGTAGAAGGCAGAGGTACAGCAGCCATCCCTGCCCCTTCCTGTGGTGGTGTCTCCGAGCGGCCTCGCGCCTGGTCCCCGAACACACTACCCAGCGCGCTGCGGCTGCGCATGCTTGCCTCCTTGTCAATGTCCATCTGTGCGACCCCAGCTGCAGCAGTGCTCGCCCCTTCCTCATCGTAGCTGTCACGGTCCTGCCCTTTTCGTGGGAACACAGGCGGCAGCAGTGCGGTCCAGCGTTCGTTGGTGCTGCCTCTCCTCTTATTGCTGTTGCTGCTAGAGTACTGCTGCTGTTGTTGTTGATGTTCGCCCTCCATCTCCTCGCCCATGCCCATCGGATAGAAAGAGCCGCTGCGACTGTTCACAATGTTCGGGTCTATCCTTGAAGGCTCCTCGTAGAAGTAATCGCCTCCTCCTACCTCTTCTTCGGTCATCACTGCCGTCGCTGCCGGCTGCGTGGCGTGCAGCATCGACGGCACGCTGTCCAGACTGTCACGCAAAGAAGTGGAAGACGACGACGACGGTGTAGAGCGGCGTGGGGACATGCGTGGCGGCGAAGACACAGGTGAGTGGTACTGCCGCTCTCGCGGGGGCGACGTCAGGCCCACCCTACTGCCCTCCGCTGCTGTACTGGCACTGAGCGAGGTGATGTGGCTATCTCCTACAGCTGCAGTGGGAGGCGGCTGCTGTCGGCGCAGCTGTGGCTCCTCATCTCGTGGAGGCGAGGCAAGGCCCACAACACCACCACCACCGCGTGGCGGCCACAGCGGCCGCGATGTGCTGCTGCCAGGGACACTGCCATAGGCGCTCCCGCTCACGGGCGGGATGTCGGACATCACAGAGGAGGCGCGTGAGCTGTTGCGTGTGCGCGCCGCTCGCTGCGACGGCGATGGCGCGGCCACCGGCGTCTCCACCACACGTCGGCTGACCGTGTTCGCGCCGTCCTCCTTCAGCTGGATCACCGTGTCGAGCACAGACGTCTCGTCGAGGTCCTGCAGCGTTGCGTCTACCTCTGGATCTCCGTAGGGCGACACGAAGTGAGAGCCGCGCCGCTGCCGTGCATAGGGGTTGCTGCTTTTAGTATTATTATTACTATTATTATTATTGTAGCTCGGAGCAGAGGCGGAGGAGAAGAAGGAACCGCGACTGCGGTTGCTGAAGGTGCCATCATCGCGGTCGACGCTGTTACACGCTACCTTCTCTTTGAGGTCCACACGGGCGTCCTCGAGTTTGGTGCAGTACGCACGCAGCCGGCGGATCGTCTCGCGACTGTAGTTGCGGGCAGTATGGAGCTCAATGATAGACGTGCGCTCTATTGTGGTTGTTGTGTTGTTGGTATTATTATTATTGTTGGTCGCGCTGTTGTTAAAAGAGGTCTGTGCCTCCTCGTCCATCACTTCTGAGAGTGGCGGGAAATCTTCATTATACGGTGTCTGTACATGTTTGCTATCCATAAAGCTGGCGTTGCTGACACTCGTATTATTATTAAAGTTGTGGACAGAGCCTGCGGCAGAGAAGGTGCCTGAGTCCCACTGCTGTCGCTGCTGCACAGGGGTGGTAGTGCCACTGCGACCAGCACCAGCAGCAGCAGCAGGCACGAAGGCGGGCGCGGACAGGGGCGGAGGGGCGAAGGAGAGATCAGGGTCTGCGCCGACACCAAGCGAAAAGGAAAGTACAGACTCGGCTGGTGTGCCGGACGGAGGCGTGTAGGCACCGCTTGTCTGCGTTTGACTTTGCTGATGTTGAAGAGGTGGCTGTTGCTGTGGTTGTTGTAGTTTTTGTTGCTGCTCTCGTGGTAGTGGAGAAGGCGTAGGCGACGAAGGTGCAGACGCATGATGATGCGGTGAGCTGGCTTCTTGTGTGACAGATCTAGACTTTCCATAAACCCCTGCTGCTGCTGTTGTTGCTGTGGTGGTAGGTACAGCGAACCGATTGTACGGTGGCATGCTGCCCTCCGTCATCATCTCTGCTCTCGCTTGTTCTTGTGTGGATGTGGTAGAGGCATACGTGTGTGTGCTGTGGCTGTTGTTGGCACTGAACTGGTTCCCTGCCTCTCTTGTTGCGGCTGGTAAGGGTTCATCGTCTTGCATGTACGCGTCATACACGTCTGCTCTTCTGCTCTCTCGGCGGCGCTCGACGGTGCCGGGCGCTGGCGTAGGCGCGGAAGGAGTGCCAGGGCCCGACCGTGGTGTTCGCGGCGGCGATGTGGCCGCCTCTGCCTGCCTCCTCTGGTGTAGACCTGCCGCTGTGGTAAAGAGCTGCCGGTGTGCGCTGCCGTTTGATGTGTACATATTGCTTCTAACATCATCTGCTTCTTTGGGTTGTACTGGTGCTTCCTCTGGTGGTGGTGGCGGTGGTGGCTCGACTTGTGTAGCAGCTGTCGCCGTGCGTGCTTGAAATGGAGGATAAGCAGCGAAGAGTCGTCTCCTTTCTTTTTCCTCTCTTGCTTGTCGGGCTGTCTCCTCTTGCCGCAGCTGTTGTTGCTGTTGTTGCCTTTGTTCCACTTCGCTTCTATAGTTTTGATAAAAAGACGGATCTGCGTACACATGCCCACTCGTCTTTTTGATGTCATTATTGGTGTTGTTGTCTTTGGAAGGAGGCGCGACGTAGGAAGGAAACTGAGAAAAGAAGGTGCCAGTATAGCCGCTACTCTTATGATTATTACTGTTCGCAGATGCACTGCGAGAAGAAGCAGTTGCTGCCCCAACCCCAAAGCGATCACTCTTTTTCTTTGCGGAATTGTGTACACTATTGAAGCTGCTATTCGTGGTATTCGTCGTCGTGTGCTTACTGCTCTTACTGTGACGCTTGTGCGGCCGCGGGCTGGCAGAGGCCGTCTCGGACGCACTTACATTCACACTTTCCTCTTCTCCATCGATGACACTGTGGTCCGCACTGGTGATGAAGGAATGTGCAAGTACGGTTGCGGTGGCCGTGGAGGTCTCTGCGGCCAGCTCACGTGCCACCTGTGAGCGAGAAACCACTGTATGCGACTTTACGGGGAGAGCTGCTGCGCCAGCGGGTGGGGATGCTGCTGGACTGGTTGCTGTAGTAGTTGTTGTTGGTTTTACTTTGGTTGGTGTTGTACGCTCTCCTGTGACCACCGGTGTAATAATCGTGCGTGGCCGTCGTATCTGGCGAACCGCTTCTTCAAACAGAAAGTCACTTTCATGTTGTAGATGGTCCGATTTGAACAACAGATAGTCACACAAAAGTTCCTGCGCGGAGGGCAATGCGGCATCGCCACTCTCATACTCTTTCTCCTCCTCTTCCCCCTCTTCGTCATCTTTCTCTTCTACCTTTTCCTTTTCTTGTACAGGAGTGCTACTAACGAGTCCACTAAAGTTTTTACCACGTGAAACAGACCGCACCGTAATGCTACTCGTTTGTTTTTTACTCTTCTTGTTGCCTTCTGGTTCAACGTTTCTTCGTTGTTGTTCTTGGGAGACGTCTGCAGAAGGTAGAAGTGAGTACTCTTTGGACGTATGCCACGAGCTGTCTTCTACGTGACGGGAGGCAGACCGTTTCGGAGGTGAACTCTTTCGTTCCTTTTTCTGAATCTTCTTTTTGGCACTATTGCTATTGCTGTTATTTTGTATCACAATAATTTCACTCCGTAGCTCGCCCGCCGGCACCACACGCTGCGGTCCGCCGCTGCTGTCGTTTGTTCGCTTTGCAGGATTCACCACTACTTGATGATTGTGAGAAAGATAATATGGGTTTGTTTCGATCACCAAATCCTTTTCTGGATGACGATCTTTGCTACGAGCGCGAAGATGCTGCTTATAGGGTTCTTGCGTGTCCACCACATGCCGATGATACTTCGTGGGGAAGGGCCGGCGCGCCTGCTGCTGCTGTGCTTCTACTTCTGCTTCTTCAGCTTCGTACAGGATGTACTGTGTGGGGCCTACTTTCTGTAGCTGCGCGTGATCGTTGCGGTCCTTCTTTTTACTATACGCGTTTTCTTTTGTGTGAAGCTGAGCATAGTAGGAGGAAGAAGAGGTGGCAGGCACTGGCGCGGAGGACGTAGAGAAGGAATCTTGTGTTGTTGCTGTTGCTTTCCTCCGTTTTCGTCCTACTTCCTCGTCATACAATGTACTCTCCGTCTCGTACAGCTCTCGAGGCAGTGGGTCGCTGATAGAGCCTTCGTCATAAAAGGAATAACCATCAGATGACAGGCCTCTTTTTTTTACGCCGCTCTTTACCATTCCGGCTGGTGCTCTTGCTGCAGAGTTTTGCTTTATTCTAGTAGTGTTATTATTATTGTAGTTTGGCACATCTTCCTCTTCACTGTTGAGAAGTGAATACGATGTGTTTATCGCACTAACATTATTAGAATTATTGTTATTACTAATTCGCCTTTTTGATGGGTGTAAAGGATAGTACTCCTCCAAAGGCTTTCTTCGTTTCATTGATAGTAAGTAGTAGGTATGCTATATTTTCAAATTAAAAAAAAAATTATTATTAACTAATGTTGCTTCAAAATTTCTAGAAAAAAAAGGTATATATATTAAATGCAATCTAAATTAGGAATAACAAAAAAAATACAGAAAAAAAAAAGGATAATATAAGAAGAAAAAATAAACGATTGTACGATTTCGCTTTTGTTTTTTTTTTGTAATGATACAATTTTTCCTTTTTTTTTTTTAGCTTTTGTTGGGAAGGCGATAGACACAAGAGGAAGAAATGAAGAATAGTCCAACATCAACGCAGAGAAGATAAAAATACTTTCAATCATGAAAAAAGTAAATAAAAAATGCCAAATCTTTTGTTTATATACACGTTTTTTTTTTCTTTTTTTTAATAATTATCAATAGTCATGTCTGTTTATAAAAATATATATATCCAACAAAATTTAATTACGACGATCCCGACGACGCCGCGCATCTTCACGACGGTCATCATAGTCCGCCTTACGACTACCACCACCACCATTATTATTGGCATGATTTCCTTCGCTTCGAGAGGTGTGAGAGTGAGAGTGATGATGACTGCTGTTACCACCACCACCGCCACCGCTACGGTACTGCAATGTGCGCTCGTATTCGGACACACGCTGGCCTCTGCTGCGGTCGCTGCGGCTGCTGCGGTGTTCATCCTCACGGTAGCGACGGTGGTCATCTCTCTCTCTTTCTCTACCACGGTCCTCCTCGCGCCGTCTGCTGCTGCCTTCATACCGGTCACGGTCGTACTCACGCTCTCTGTCGTCGTCCTTCTTATTGTCACGACGATGGTGGTGGCGGTGGAGGTGGCTGTTGCCGTCTTCGCGGTCGCGATCGCTGCGGTGGTGGTGATGGCTGCTGCTGGTGCGGCCGTCACGCTCAGTCTCGCGTGGACGTTTGTTGGAGGCACCTCCACCAGCATTGTTATTATTGTTATTCTTCTCTTGCCGTCCCTGCTGCTGCTGCCGCGGCCGGCGACGGTCTACACGGTCCTTCTCCGCTCCCCGACTACCTCCTGCTGCAGGTGCCGCCCCATTCTTCTGTTTACTTTCACCATCCTTTGTCGTCTTCTCTTTTTCCTTCTTCTCCCCCTCCTCTTCGTCATCCTCGTCCGAGCCGGAGGAAGAGGAGAAGTCAGAAGAAGAAGACGAGAACTCGGACGACCAGCCGCTGCTACTGCTCGCATCATCACCACCACGATGTGCGCCGCCGTCGTCGGACTTCCCCTCCACAAAAATCTCCGCCTCCTTCGCGGAGGTCACCGGACCGTTCAGCTCGCCCATGTCGATCGCCATCTCTGTCGTGGGGTCCGGCAGGATGGGCGTCGTGTCCGGCGGCGCTGGCTGCAACGTTGGGCGCCCGTCAGGGAAGAGTGTGTAGAACTGATCTGGGAATTCCTGTTCCGCTGCCTTGAAGCCGAGATAGTAAAAGTACTCGAGCCATTCTTGACGATACAGACGTTGTTTTGTCTCACTATCGTACTCAAAGGGGATTGCCTTTATCATTCTATCTTTTTTTTCTTCTGGTGTATATGTTTTTTTTTTTTTTCTAGAGAAAGAGAAGTAAGAAATTGAGAGAAATAGTACATGTGTTGGGTAGTGACATACACATAAAGTGTTACATCCATCCATCTTGTTGTTTTCATTCTCTTATTTGTTTATTTAGATTTTAGTTGTTTCACCTTCTTTTATTTTTTTTATTTTTATTTTTTGTTAAGTTCTATTTTAATATTTTAATATTATCTTACTGTATGTGTTATGAGTATGTATATGAATTGTATCTCTCTATACAGGTATATGTCCGTATCACTCTCTGTAACAGAAGGAGGGGTTCTTGCTCTTATAATACTACATTTTTTTTTTTCACTCACTTCCTCTGTTATTATGATTATGATTATTACGGCTATCACCACAAAAAGAAAAAAAGTTTGTACGAACGATGAAATAAAAAACAAAACAAAACAACGCTAATGACAAACAACAACAAAACAAACGTATACATAAAAAACATATACACTCACGCAACACTAGTAATAGTAATAATAATAATAATAATAATAAGAATGAATAATTAACAGTTAAATACACGCAGACACATTCACACCACTTTTTAATTTTGTTTTATTTAATACTTCTTTTTTTTTTGTTCATCATTTGATTAAATCGTATTCTCTATTTTTTTTATTTTTAAATTTTTAAATTTTTTTAAAAACGAATATATTTATGTTGAGATTCAGTCTGCCTCAGCGCTGCAAATCATTCAAACACCGCTCTACCCATCGAATCTGCTTCTGCTGCCCCTTCTGCCGGTACGACTGATGCGCGCGGTGCAGGAGGGCGCTCACCTCCTTCGTCAGCAGCGCCTCGCGGCCCATCTGCCGCAGCTGCGGGTTCCCTTTGCCCACCACGGAAGCGAGGTCCCCGAGGAGGGTCAGCGCCTTGAAGAAGGTGTCCTCCTCCGCCGCCTTGCCCGTCACGGTAAACACTAACTGCACGACGTTGCCAAAGTAATCTGCGGCGGCCATCACGTCGTCGGTGGAGGCGCCCTGGATGACGTTGGAGTACATCTCGCACAGGGAGTGCCAAAGGGAGAGCACGTACTCCTCGCTCTCTGGGTCGCCGCGGACATCAATCGTGCAGCTGGCCTGGTACATCTGGTGGCCGATGGTCATCACGGGGCCGATATAGGCACGGAAGCTCGCGCCGCAGAGCACGTTGAGGGCAATGTCACCAATGCACTGTAAGAAGGCGCACTTGAGGTCGCGGTCGTAGTCCGGGTCCGCGAGCCCGGTGAGGATGGCGGACATGACAGGGTCGATGTGGGGCCGCATCTGCTGGCGGCAGGAGAGGCAGAGGTCGCCCAGCGTGGCCACCACCGACAGCACGCTGTCCGGCTCGTCCTGCGACTGCAGCACGCGCACAATGTACTGTGTGATGCCGGCAAGGTAGGGCACGAGCAGCTCCGGCGTCGCGTAGCCGATGGACGCGATGGCCATGAGCACCTCCGCCTGGATGTAGTCCGTCTGCACGGCGAGCACCTGCCCCATCATCTGCAACGTGCCGTCCGCGAAGGGCTGGAACTGCGCCTTGAGCTTCCGCGCGACGTCGGCGAGGGCGCCGGCGATGACCTCCACCATCCCCTCCACCTCCTCGGAGCGGTTGCCCTGCTGCAGGCTCGTCAGCAGCTGGTGCAGCTGCCCCTGCAGCTCGGGCACCATAGGCAGCAGGCACGCCTGCGCGGAGTCGGCCGCGGCCGCGCTGATGAGCGCGTTCAGCGTCGTCTGCGCGCGGCGGCGCTCGTCGTAGGGCACCTGCGGCTGGATGGCCTCGCGCAGGGCCTGCATCGCGTAGGCGTAGTAGGGTGACAGCTCATTGGTCGGCGGGTCCTCCTCCACATCCTCGTAGGCGAGCGAGAGGTTGTTCACGATGTCGCACGCGCGCTTGAACATTTCGGCGTTTTGGTAGTTGCGGATCATCGGCAGCACGAGGCTCAGCAGCTTCTCCAGCAGCGGCGGCTGCGCGAGGAAGACGTCCACGAAGTTGGCGCAGATGACGCCGATGAGCCACCCCGTGCTGTCCGCCACGACGGGGTTCGCGTCCGTGATGTACTTGAGCAGCCCATTCTCGTTGGCGGCCTGGGCGACCGTGTCGCGGATGGCCGCCCGTGCGTCGTCGTCCTCGACGCTCAGCAGGCACCCGAAGGCGGTGATGGCCGCCTCGCGCTTGTGCCAGTCCGGGCTGTCCACGCTCGTGTAGACAAATTGCATGACGCTCGCGTGCAGGGCCGTGCCGAGCACCTCAGCCATGATGGAGAGCAGCTTGCTCGCCGCAATCGAGAGGTTCCAGTCGTCCTCTGTCTGCCCTTCCTCCTGCCGCACGAGCAGCTGCAGGCAGATATCCACGAGGAACTGCTGCCCTTGCGCCGTGTAGTTGAGCGAGCCCTCTTCGCCTTCGGCCTTCATGTCCTGCTCCTGCTCCGCGATGGCGATCCAGAAGCTGAGCGCCTGCAGGCCCACGTTCTCCTCGTCGTTGAAGATGGCATTGGTCGTGATCTCGTGGATGCGGGAAATGTACGCGGGCAGCTTGCTGTAGTACAGGTCCGCCACCTTGACGAGACTCTCCATCGAGCGCTCGCGGGTGCGGGTGTTGGGGCAGCTCGCCGCGATGGTGCACAGCGCGTCCAGCAGATAGTCCCGTTGTCCTTGCTGGTTCATGTTCTCGTGGATGTACTCCATCGAGTTGGTCAGCGCGTTGGTAGCGCTGTACTGCACCTCGTTGTTGGTGCTGCCCATGCACTGCACAATCGCGTTGAGCATCTTGTTCGTGTGCGGCTCCAGCGCGGCCTCGACCTCCTCGTGGTCGTGACCCTCCTCGCAGATGTAGCCCAACGCGGTGAGGGCCGCCTCTTGGTAGTGCGGCGTCGTGCACACCGCCGCCTGCACCAGCAGGTCGATCAGGTCCGGCCACTCGCCGGCCGGCAGCTCGATGCGGGCCAGGCTGCCGACGACGTTGGCCGCGACGCTGCGCACCTGCGTGTCGGTGCTGCCGAGGGTCACAATCACCTCGCTCTTCACCTGCTGCCGCACCGGTGCCGGGAGCTGCTTCCAGCGGTCCTCCAGTGCCTGGCGCGCGGCCACCTCGCGGAAGGAGGGCGCGACGGCGTTCTTGAGCAGCGTACCGGCCATCTGCCGCGCGACGCCGTCGTTGCTCTCCTCGCGAAACTCCGTCAGCACGGTGAGGATAAAGCGCGCGAAGTCGGCCTCTTTTGCCTGCTCGATCTGCTGCTCGGCGGGGACACGCACGGCGGGGTCGGGGTGGGCCAGCGCCAGCAACAGGGCCGTCGTGGACATGATGATGAACAAGCAAAAAGAAGAGAAGAGAGAGTTACTAGTTTATGTGTGTCTGTAAGTTTCACGGAAAATGAGAGCGTGAAATAATTAAACTAAAGAAATAAAAATAAAATAAAATAAAATAAAAATGTGATAGAACTCTAGCTTTTGTTTGGCGGAAGAAGGGAAAAAGAAAAGGCAGAGAGAAGAATTTATGAACAAGTATACAAAGGTGTAGATGAGAAAACATATATATTTATGCATTCATAAAGCTTTGACTAGCTTTTACGTATAATAATATATTCTCATTTCTCACAACAAGACAAAGTAATGTATTTTTTTTTTTTTAGTCTTTGATAAAACTGCTCAACTCTAAAGTAGCTTTTACTTTTTCTTAACTTTCTTTTTTTCACTGGGATATGTATATATATATATATAATAGTATTGATAATAACAACAAAAAAGGCGAAAAAACTGATAAAAAGAGAAAGAAAGAAAGAAGTAATAAGGGAATACGAAAAAATTAAACAAACAAAATAAGAAGAGAGAAAAAAAAAGAACAATATGATTAATGATAAAAAAAGTGAATTGATGAAAACCAATAACGAAACGACAATGGAGTGATACAAAAAGTTATACAAACAAAATAATAATATTTACGAAAAAAGAACAATACATATATACGATTTGCAGAGAGAGAAATATACGTTTTTATTACGACTAAATCGCATATATATATATATTTTAACTTCTTTTTTTTTCCACGTTCTCTATTTTTTACTTTTTTTTGGCTCTTATCGTTTTTTTCCTTTTTACTTTATTGCATTACTTGAAGACATAAGTAATCAATAAAGCTCAGTAGAGAAAGAAAACAGCAAGAAATATAAAG
>AUXN01000322.1:0-13410 GCA_000482125.1 Strigomonas galati
AGTATTTCACTCCACTACGCACGCAACGCTTGTGTGACGCCGAAAGGGTCTATCGCTTTCACCTTACGCGAAGTCGCACATGGAGGCGACGAAGCCGAGCGCGCCGCGGTACGTGTCGTCCAGCTGCAGGTGCTTCGGGGCAATGAGGCGGAGCGCGTGGTGCAGCGGCGCCAGCGGGCCGGACACGTCCTCCAGCAGCTGGGGGCCGTCCTTCGGCAGGCAGGTGAGCGCGAAGATGATGAAGCAACCGTGCTTCAGGATGGAGATCTGCTCCGCGCGGCGCTGCTCCGGCGTCAGCTTGCTCTTCGTCGTGAGCACGTACACGTTGCGCAGGATGGTCGTGAGCAGCACGTAGAACCAGCAGGTCACCGCGCAACCGCCGAGGCGGGTGAGGGCGCTGTTGTACACGCCGTGGCTCGCCAGCACCGCCGTGTTTTCGAACACGCAGAAGAAGACATGGAAGAAGTGCGCCACCTGGCCGGCGCGGTCGAGCACCACATCACCCTGAGGCGTCGAGAGCGTCTTGAGCGTCTTCTTGGACAGCGCGTTGAGCAGCAGCGAGAGACGGGTGATGGCACGGTACTTGTCGGCCATGGTGGAGAGGCTGTGGAGCGACTTGCAGAGGGCCGGGCCGCCGACGGACTGGGAGGGGCCAGCGAGGGCAAGGGGGAGGAACTGCACGATCGCCATCACCTTGTCCCGGTCGAAGGTGGCACTGAGGTAGGAATCCCAAGCGTCGCACATGTCGAAGAGTGGTGGTGGGGGGAGTGTACGGTAGAGAGGTTTATAGTGGAGTTCGATAATGAAAGTTTTCAAAACGGGTAGTAAAGACTACTGTTGTCGGATATCAAGAACAAGAATAAAAAGAACAAAAAAAAAAAGACAGAGAGAGAGAAGGAACATGTAAAGAAAGCAACGGGACAACAAAGTAAATAGGGTAGCATACATGCACACGAATCACAACGACAGCACCACAAACAAAAGGAATATGGAGAAGAAAGAAAAAAAAAAAAAAAAGAAGGTGAATATTAGTATATAATACACTTAAAGTCATTAATAATAATAATAATAATAAGTTCAGATTTGTGACACACAGATAAGAAACAGTAAGCAACTACTGGAGTTCTTCTACATATACCGCCCGCGCATCGACAGTGGGCCACCAGGGTTCAGGCGCCGCTCCTGCCACGGCCGCCAGTATGTATCATACAAGTGATGTTCGCGGTTCTGCACAAACGGTCGGTAGATGCAGTAGCCAGCGTACAAGCTAGCCAGGGAGAAGGGCACGGCAATGCTACCTGTCAGCATGGACATACCCCATCGCGTCAGTGTCTTGTACTCGCACGCGGCGAGGGTGGTGCCCATGAAGGCGCCCGCGAAGGTGCCACTGCACCACACATGCCACCACGTGCGGTCCGGCACGGTCACCTGCTGCGTGTAGAGGACCGACCCAAATCGGCCCACCGTGTCGCCCATCAAAATGCCGATCGTGCCCATGGCGCTCACGAGGCCGCCCTTCGCCACATTCATTGTCAGTTCATTAAACGCAATCTTGCCGAGGCTGACGCCGTTGAGCTTAGCGTACATCTTGTCCATGGTGCGGTACAGATAGGCAGTGCGCCCGAAGGCGTAGAGGAGACCTACAGTGGTGTTGATACGCAAGAAGAAGACAAGCGCCATCAGTGGGCGATCCATAAACTCATCAATCGGATGAATCTGTAAGCGCTTACGCATCTCGGTGCGCTCCTCCGTCCACAGCTTATAGCGTTGGTCGTTATTGTAGTCGTAGAGTTTATAGAACTTGTCATCCTCCTTCCTCTTCTTCATGGCCTCGTCGGCCTTTCGAAACTCAGCTTGATAGCGTTGCACCAGGACGTCAATGTTTTCCACGTCCGTTACGAGCACGCGCGCGTCAGAGGCCTTAATAATATCCTGGTTCTCCTTGGGGATCGCCATCAGTCCAGGGATCAGCTTCTTTTCATCCGCGGTGGCCGTCTCGCCCGACTTGACCACCTTGTAGGTCTCGCTCTCTGCCGCATTCGGTGTGGGCTTCACCACATCCGTCGCAGTTTCCTTTTTGCCAAAGGGAAACCATGAAGGCATATCTAGAAAAAAAAGCTATAGAGAGCCAAGAAGAATGATGTCTTTTTTTTTTTTTTAAACTAATTGGCAACTAGTAAAAGATAATGCAGAATGTACAAAAAAAAAAAAAAAGAATTGCATTAGGAAAGTCGGATGTGATACATGCGTACTGAGTACAGGAGCAAAATACAAGTATTTCATCTTCTTCATCTTTTCTTTTTTGTTGTTGTTTTTACATTTTAGTTTATATTGGCCTTCTTGATATTGTTTAATCGCAGCCTATATATGTTTACTCTAAAAAACGATAAGCGAATGAATGTGTGTGCGTGTGTGCGTGTGGGTGCATAAATGTCAAATAGCTTTCACCTTTTATCAAGTCCATCTAGGTCTAAAAATAGTATCTGAAATGGAAAACAAAAATAATTAAAAAAAAAAAACAGTCGAAAGAAAATCAAAAAAATAATCAAATCTAGAACGCTGTTGCTGACTCTTGTTTAAGCAACATTTAATTTTGCTGTTTTCGTTCTCTCTCACTCCCTTGTCTTTATAGCGGTGGCTTGCGTGTGTGTGTGTGTGCGCACACACACACATGTACATAAGGACAAGAACTAGAGCGACGAAAGGGAAAAAAATAAAACGAAAAAAAAAAAAACGATGGGGAAAGCACTAAGGAGTCCGAAGGCGGTGGAAAGGGGGAAAAAAAAAAATACAAACGCCGTCAGGTACTTATCGGGACGTGGAAGCCTTCGAAGACGCAGCGGCTGCGGTGTCACCAAGCGACTTCCTCGACTTGCGGCGCTCCTTAATTGCCGCGCTACGGTCGCTATACTCCTGTCTGAGCTTTCTATTCTGCTGCACGAGCCGCTCTATCTCTGCGCGGTACTGATTGTGCTGTTCCTCCAGCTCGGTGGTCACCGCATCGAGCTCCACGTTCTTGGCCGCACGCACGCCGTCCTCCTGCACCACCGTCGTGTTGTGCGACTCGATGTAACGCGCGACCTTCGACTCGAGCGCCTGGATGGCGCTCTCCTTCTCCAGCACTAGCATGTTCTTGCGCGCCACGTTGGTGCGCATCATCTCGTTGTCCTTGTAGAGGAGGCGATGCGTATCTATGGGGATGTGCTCATCTTCGGGGAGGATCATATCCACATCGTCCGGCTCCTCGCGGGAGGCAGACGGCACGAGCGCCGACTTGGCCACGTTCCGCTCAAACTCCTTTTCGAGGCGCATCTCGCGCAGTGCCTTCATAATCTGATCAAAGCGCTTCTGCAGCTGCTGCTGCCGCGCGAGCTGCGCCTTCACCACATTGTCCTGGCGACGGCAGATGACCTTCATCTCGGTCACAGCGTCAGCGAGATACTCGCGGTCGCTCTCCATGTACTGCACACTGTTCGCCACCTGGTTCTGCATCTCGTCGCACTTGACGAGAGCGCGCTCCATGTTGGTGTCGTCCGCGCGCATGCGCTGGAGCTTGGCCTCCAATTCCCGCGTGTCGCGCTGGCGCACGCGGATGTCGTTGTACACACGCTGTAGTTTCTTCTCGTGCTCCTTGCCGGCCTCGCACTCCTTCTGAAGCTTGACAATCACGTTTTCCTTCTTCTTGATGATCACTTTGGCACTCTTCAGCTCCTGCGTCACCTTCGCCTCCAGCGTAGTCATCTCGTGCACCGTCTCCTTGTAGTTCAACTGCTCTGAGAAGTCCACGTCGGCGAAGTCCTCGTGCCAACCCGTGATCTCCGTGATGCGCTCGAGCTCCTGTGTCGTCTTGTCCAGCAAGGCGGCCCGATCGCGCAGCTGCTTCTGCTGCACGTTGTTCTCCCGTGCGAGCAGCTGGTTGCGGCGTCTCACAATCTTCAGCTGGTTCTGCAGACGGACAATGTTGTCAAGGGCGTCTTCGGCCGGAATGTCCTCCTTGTTCTGGAGCTGGTCCTCAAACTGCATTATTTGGCGCGTCACGTCGTCGTTTTGGTTTTCCTCCTGGATGATGATCAGCTGGTCGTTCAGAGCATCCAGTTGGACGCCATAGTTCTCAACTGCCTCGTTCATGCGGCCCAGTTCCCTGCGCACCGCAGGTGCATCTGAAAAAATGGCTTCATCCTATTTTTTTTTTTTTTTGGTATTGATGTTGGTTAGAATTAAAAAGAGAAAAAAAAAGATACTGCTTGTATCGCAAATGTGTATAAAATTCTAGTGATGTAACTGAAGGTTAGAAAAAAAAAAAACGTGGAAGTGAAAGAGGCACAATACATATATAAGTGAGAAAAAAAATCATGTATGCCGTATATTTTTTTTTACGTGAAACGAACAATGGTACTCCACGTAACACTAGGTATTTGTATTGTTTGCAGAAATAATACTAAAATTACAATAGCAAGACAAGTGACCCTAAAAACTCTCTACACCTTCTGCATTATGATAAGCAACAGACAGATTAGAAGCTAAGCCCTTCCAAGTGGGCCGCTTTACTTCGACGGGGGCCGAAGGCTCTTTTTTTCCACCGCCCAAAGCAATAACGACACCGTTGCTCGTCGCGCAGTTCCGTCAGTACAGTCGCCTGTAGAGCGCACCGACGGCGTTCACTGAACCGCTGCCGCCACGCCCGCATGCACCCGATCAGTACGATGGTCTCTCGGATCGTGTCGGCGACTAGTAACGTCTCGCTCATACACCGACGAAAGGTGAAGCGCTGCTTCCAATGTGCAAGGACACGCCGTTTCTGCGTTTCCTCTGCAATTCGAAGAGAGACCGCCCCGGCGGCGCGAAAGTACCAACGGCGCAGGCAATCAGCGAGCAGCCGCTTCTTGTACTGTTGCCTGGCCGCCTGCACCGCTCGCCATTGATCCCATACGGCCAAGGACACTTTTAGGAAGTAGAAATAGGTCGCGGCACGCCTATTTCGTCGTTGCACCCATCGTTCTTTCCACCGCTGGAATACGTTTTCCACCACTTCCTGCTGTTGGTACTTGCGTGAGAGCCGGCACAGCCACTGTCGCATGCACTGTGTCGTCACGCGCATTTGCCAGTGGTGGTGTGCCCGACGCACGTTCGCACGGCTGCGCCAACGACAAAAACAGTCTTGGAGTAGCGCGCCTTGTGCGACGCGGCGGGCGCACGCGCTTTTGTACGACAGCAATGCCTCGTGGCCCCCGTCCACGTGAACGTGGAACTGACGACTCAATACCACACGATCCATGTCGCTTGTTGGCTGCTGCTCGTTTTCCTTATTTTGCGGGGACGGCAAGATAATGATACGGGGGCCGTTTGCGGCAGCAGGTGCGTTCAGTTGGACATTAAGTCGCTTTCGTAGCCGTTCGACAAATGTACGTAGCACACGGCCCGCGGCGTGCTGACGGAACCTGTGCTCTGCCTTATGCAGCACTTCGCGTGCGGTGTACCGAGCCCGCCAGTGGTCCAAGGCGTGCTTGGCAGCGAGCCGGTTGCTGATGATGGGAGGTGCTGACGCCGAGTTGCTGAGCCGTTCCCCACCGGTAAGGAGGAGCTGTGGCTGAGCAAAGACATCCACATAGTGGTTTCGCTTCTCCTCCACACCCTTGTAGAAAGTGTCCGCCGCATCGTACAGCGTTCGCATGAAGCGTTCGTGTAAAAAAACTTTTACCCAGCGCCGAAAAAGACGGCCGCGCCGCTTCTCCTCGCAGCAGAGACGAGCAGCGCGCCGCTCAAGAAGGCCACTACGATAGGCAGCGCACACCGCGTGTATGCGATGCCGCGCAGCGACAGCAGCGCGCCAGGCTTGGACGCAGAATTCTAACAGAGCCTGACGCCGGCGCTGTGCGACATACACACGCCAACGCCATTCCATTATGTAGCGTCGCTGAATGTAGAACTTTTCGCGCAGCGCAACCTCTTCAAGAAAGAGCCGTCGCTGGAACGTGGACAGACGCAACTGGCGCAAGAAGAGCGTCGCATTCGCCCGTTTCAAGGCGATGCGAAGAATGATGACAGAGACAGATTGACAAGGCAGATCATCGTCATTTTCCTCAGACCCAGCTCGGGGAAGAGGGAAAGGAATAGGCTCCTTTTTTGCGAGACAAGAAAAGGTTTTTTCTTGCGGACGCTCAATACGACTGGTCGATGCGGAGGCTTTCTGATGCGTCGTGATGGCATTTCGCATCGCGTCTCGCCTTAGCGTGGATCTGTTCGTGCGTGGTGGTGGTGGTGGTGGTAGTGCTACGTTGCCAGACGATTTCTTTGTGGTGCACTTTTTTGAAAGCAGCCCTTGGCTGTGTGCGCTGAGCACCGATTGGTACAAGGTGTAATTGAAATGAGCGTAATCTGACGAGTTCAATGGTGGCATGGTGGGGAAGCGGTTCGGAGGGATAAACGGAGGCTTTTCGGTCGTGGCTTGCGAAAGGTTTGTCGCACCACCAAGCCCCGTGTCGTCCACGTGACTGTCAAACTGTCGCTGCTGCAGAAGCTTGAGACTTGACTGCTCCTGGAGCTGTGCTCTTCGCTCAGCCACAGAGAGAGGCAAAGAATCTTTGACAGGAGCGCGCGGAGGCAATTTCGCCCAGATGTTAGCTTTGCTCTTGTCGCTTTTCGGTCGTGCTTCTAGCACGTTGTACCACACGGCACGCATCAGCAACTCTCTCGTCCGCAGTACTTCCTCCTTGGCGCTCTCTACGGACTGCTCTAGTTGTTTCAAAAACTCCATTTTGGCTTCCTCCTCCTCCTCCACGTTGTCGTCTATAGCAGCATCATGCTGCGTGAAAGGGGAACTAGTCGTCAACTCGTGTGGCGCAGCCGTCACGAGGGTGGGAGTCTCCCGTTGACCATTCTCCCGATTAAGGTGGATAGACCTTTTTCCAAGTAAAAATGAGCTGCTCATAGAATTCTACTTGTAATAATATGTATGTACGTGTGTGTGTGTGTGTGAAAAACATCTAAATATTATTTCTTTCCTCTCTCTATTCTCTATTATTGTGCTAGTATTTTCAAAGGGAGAAAGGCGTAAGGGATAATGTAAAAAGGACCAAGTAAAAGGAATGATACTCAGTTTTGCAACAGAAAATGGTTGCTTCCATTAATATTATTATTGTTGTTGTTGTTGTTTTTTATCGTTGTGTAGATAAAATGCAAGAGTGTATTATTATTTATAGTTACTGTGAACAAGTGATGCTGGCGTACAATGGAGGAAAAACAGCGGGTGAAGCAAAGTTCACCTCATTTGGCACCATCCGCCATCCCCTTATCCATGAAGGCGCCTGCAAGTAGGGCACGGCGTTCTCATTGACAATGTGGAGGCGGTAAATCACCTCAGCGTGCTCGGTCAGGTTGGCCTCGAACGCCATGAGCAAGTGCGGGTCGATCACCATCACAGCGCCCTCGACCAACGAGGCGTCCGACACCGCCGTCCCTACGACACGGTTATCAAAATAAAACTGTTGGAGCATGTTTGGTATGTGCGACTCCATCGGCAGAAAGGAAGTGTGCAGACTTGCCGGGTCCACGTGGCTGCCGTACTGCTCCCGCACAAAGGTGTGGGAGCTTTCCAGCACGTACGGCGCCAGGCACAGCTCAGACGGCGTGAAGGTCAGCAACAGCAGAGTGACAGCCGGCACGCCACCGCTCTTTATGGGGACATTGGTCTGCGTGCCAATTTGGGGCGCAGTGCAGTGGTAGTACACGGGGTTTCCGTACGCCTCGCGCAGCAGCGGCGCATCGGCAAACACCACCCCCTTCTCAACGCCGCCAATCTCTTCGGCGAGCTGCGATAAGTCAGCGAGGAGGTCCTCGTTGTCAAAGAGGACCTGCTTCAGTTCAGGGCTCGTCATCCACGCATTGCAGCGGTACGCATCGATGGCACGAAGCATCTGCGCATCCGTGTCGACGCTGCTAGTGCAGTTGCGGTTCGCATTGGATTGGGCGCTGGCCACCTTCGCGAGGAGTTCGCTGAGGTGCCACAGGTCCTCGCCGCTGAGGTCCTCGCGCTTGCGGTCGCCCAGAAACTCCTTCACCACCTGGATGTTCCGCTGGCGCTGCCGCTTCATCTCACGATACGCGCGGAGGACAAAGGCTCGTTTTTCCGAGTAGGAGTTGGCTTCTGCCTCTCTAAGGCTTACGGGTGCGCCGCCTTCTTTCAATACGACCTCTAAAGTGGGGAGCTCCGCAAAATACTGTGAGCGGCGCTGCGTCGCCTCGAGTGCGGCCGCGCGGAGCGCTTGCGAAACGGAGCTACCCATGACACTGGGCACGATCGCATAACCCTTGTTCAGGAACTGGTGCCGTAAGGAAAAGGGTAAATTCATTTTTGCATGTATATATATGCGTATTGTTTTTTTTTTTCTTTTTTTCTAAAACAAAATAGACGCTTGATAGAAAAAAAATTTTCAAGGAGGGGTAGAAAGGTACATGAAATGAAACAGTCAGTAAGATGCAGCAATTCCTTGTGTGTAAATGTATTCACTGTTTCTTCGATGGGCTTGTTTGCTTGTTTGTTTTTTAGTTTGTTATTTTGTTTTCTGATAGCAAATTAGGTAACAATTGCATCTATGGTAATGGTGTAGTGGTGTAGTGGTGTAGTGGTAGTGCTATCGTAAAAGACGGCTAGAAAAGAAAAATTGTGTTATTCTAAATGACGTGTATTCACTTTTGCGGCAAGGTGTACAGTTTGGCATCATTCATGGCAATCACGCCATCCTTGACAAGCATCTGAAGCAGCTTCTTCATATCGTCGACAGTCCCGTCAAACTGGCCGAACATCTTCATGCTGTTGTGTATGTCCTTGACTGATTTTGCCACCTTTTGTGTCTTGAGCAGTGCCGTGATCATCCGGGTCAGGACCTTCATTTTCTCGGGTGTCAGGCCGGCCGGCGGCTCTTCTTCCTCCTCTCCAGCTGCCTCCTCGAAGAGGTACCGAGAGCTTGAGGCCACGCGCTTTTGCAATGCAGCCTTCCCGTCAACGACCTCGAGAATCGTAGGTGTTAGACGCGCGGCGTGCTGCGACACGATGTCCTCCGCCACGTCCAACTTCTCCGCGATCGTGTGGATGGGCACGCGCCCTTCACTGCTGCTGCTGCCACCGCCCGTGGCCGTGACAGACTCAGCGTCCTTGATGTAGAGGATAATGGAGGCGTGAAAAAGCGACACCGTGTGCTCCGTTTTTACCAACGCACTTTGCTTGCTAGGGTCCTGCTGGTCTAACTCCAGCACGATCTTCCCCTGGCTCAGGATCCACGACAGCTTTTGGTTGCGCTTCAGTGTGTGGTACTGCTCGGCGACCTCGTCCATGTAGCCTTGGAGGGAAGGGTGTGGCTTGTACTTGTCTGGCGTGGGCACCGTTTCACCTACCGGATGGCGTGCGGCAGACTTGGGCGGCCATGCCGTCATGGACAGAACGTCAACACTCGTCTCTGGGGCGTCGCGGTCCTCGTTCGGTGTAGGGGTGGTGGGAGTCTGTGCTGGTGGCGCTCGTATGCCGGTGCTGCCCACGGGACGGTGGTGCAACAGGTTTGGCGCCGCGCCAAGGCGCACGCTCCCGCGCCCCATGGCCTCATCCCTCCCGCGCAAGGGGTGTCTCGCCTTCTCCTTGATCAAGTCGCGCAATTGCAGCGTGATACGCCGCGACATTTGGATGTCGCGCAGCATGACGACGCAATTGAACAGCAAATCTTCGCCGAACACGCACTTAAGCCGCTCCAATGCCTCCTCTTCCGGTGTGGTGTCGAAATCGTGCACGTTTTTGTTGAGCAGGTGGAAGGCAAGCGTCTGCTGGTACTCTTGCACAAGCAGCTTCACGTTGATGGCGGTGAGCAACACACGCAGCACGTCAGGTCTGTCTCTGGCAGAAGCACGCAGCTGGTCTTCCTCGTCCACGCCAACGTCTTCCTCCTCCGCGAGATCGTTCCGCTTCGGAGTGGCTTGGAGATCTGCATACAGGGTGGTGTCTGAATTCGGTTGCGTGATGACTTGCACCACCGCTGGTACGCCGTCCTTGCGCTTGCGCAGATGTTCGAGTGTCGCCGAAACGACGGAAAAGATGCTTGCATTTTGCTCATTTTTTGTCAGTAGTACGCACAGGGAGTGGATCGTCTTGATCAGCATGGCCAGGATGTCCTCCGTGCCGGTTCCTGCCTTGTGCAGCCGGGACGCCAACAAGCACCGTACGGTGTCCATCAGCTCGCCCTTCAGGTCACTGTCGGGACAAAGTTGCAGACATTGTTGGATGTCCTCCAGTGCGGCGCGCGAGTCGGGGTACTCCACCAGAATGTCCCAGAACTTGGACATGCGCTGACGTGCAAAACTGATCAGCAGCTTCTTCTTCAGTTCGGTGCACCATCGGTCAATCTCCGCGCGAATCACGGCGCTCTCGGCCTGCGCGTCGGAGTGATGTGTCCGGATAAAGCGGGTAGGCCGCGGCAACGGTTCGCGCAATACGGTGTGCACAAAGGACTCTACCACATCTTCCTCCCACTCGATAAACTCCTTCAAGCAGTGCACACTGTAGTCCTCCTCCTCCAGGGAGTTCACCTTGTCCAGGATGCTCTTCTCTAAAACGGACAACCAGAGTCGTTTGATTTCTTGTGAGCGGCTGAGGGTAAGTCCATGGAGGCACCGTATCACGGGGTCTTTTTTATAAAGTGCCTTGTCCTGCGCCACATTGCCAAATATTTCAATGGCCAGTGCATCCTCGTGGCGTCCCTCTTCCTCCTCTTCCTCTTCATTGACGCCATTGTCGTTCACGTAGTTGGAGATCATGTGCTCCCCGTGTTGCTGAAGAAACGTAGACAGCTCCTTTTTAGCCAGCGGCTCCTTTCCGCTCAGGAGATCATTTTGCAAGAGGGAAACGCGAACGCCTGCTGCGAAGGCGGAGGCCATTTCGGCCAGGTCTAGCTGCTCGCACCACTCCTGCACGACTGGCCTGGCAACTTGAAATTCGCGGTACAGCTGCTCTATGGCCTCCGTGCATTCTTCGGTGGTGTTCGCCGCACACATTTGCTTCTGATAGCGTACAATCACTGTTTGAAAGGCGACAAGTGCCTTCTCCAGCACCACTTCAGCAATGGTGCGACTACATGAGGTTCCCCCAATGACGTGGAGGGCAGAGCGCCACTGCACGCATTCATCTGTGGATGCGTCTTTTCTAAATACCTCGACGCCCTCATCTTCTAATCGTTGAAGTAAATCTGCGGTGCATTCAAAGGCATCATCCTCATTCAGGCGAATACGATTATGCACACTAAACATGGTTTATCAAATCTAGCTTGCGAAAAGGGAAAAAAAATAGTAAAAAATAGAGAAATGTATGGAGAAAAAGAACAGACGTATATACATAAATTTCACTACGGTCATGGCAACAGTCAAAGTGTGTTCATTTTTTTCAAATGTAATCACATTGTAAAAATGAAGACAGAGAAATAACAAAGGAAGAAAAAAAAGTGTAGCTTTTTTATTTATGAAAATGAAAATGAAAGTAAAAAAATTATAGTTCGGTCAGTTTCCGTTTAAGCCTGGAGGACAACAGCGCCGCCAGCCTTGCGAATCTTCTTGTCCGCGACCTTGCTCACCCAGCGGGCCTTGACGATGCAGGGCACCTGGATGTGGCCGTTGCCGAGAAGCTTCGCGTAGCCCTTGGACTGCAGGTCCACGACGGGGAGCGCGGCGCCCTTCTTGGCGTTCGCGACCTCCTCGGCGGACAGCAGGCGGGTCAGGTTGTTCAGGTTGATCGTCGGCTTCCACAGGGGGTTCTTCTTCAGGTGGTAGTGGTCCATACCGAGCTTACCAAAGTACCCGGGGTGGTACTTATCGAAGTTGATGCGGTGGTGGTGCTGACCGCCGGCGTTACCGCGACCAGACTCATGCTTGCGGTGCTTGCCAACGCGGCCATAACCGCAGAAGGTGGTACCACGGTGGTGGCGAGTCTTCTTGAAACGGGTCGGCATTATCGAACTTTTCAAAATGAAGGGAAAGCAATAAAAGGAATGGAGAGAAAAAAAAGAGGGGAGAGAAAGGGGGAGAGAAAAGGCAACGTGTGAAAGGATCAGCAGTAAGCATCTACATATTACATGTAGTCAATTACGACATAAGGTCATACCCACAGTTGAGGAGCTATCACATCAGAGTGAAAAAAAAGATTAATTCAAATTAAAACGAAAACAAAAGAAAAGCTCTTAAGCCTGGAGGACAACAGCGCCGCCAGCCTTGCGAATCTTCTTGTCCGCGACCTTGCTCACCCAGCGGGCCTTGACGATGCAGGGCACCTGGATGTGGCCGTTGCCGAGAAGCTTCGCGTAGCCCTTGGACTGCAGGTCCACGACGGGGAGCGCGGCGCCCTTCTTGGCGTTCGCGACCTCCTCGGCGGACAGCAGGCGGGTCAGGTTGTTCAGGTTGATCGTCGGCTTCCACAGGGGGTTCTTCTTCAGGTGGTAGTGGTCCATACCGAGCTTACCAAAGTACCCGGGGTGGTACTTATCGAAGTTGATGCGGTGGTGGTGCTGACCGCCGGCGTTACCGCGACCAGACTCATGCTTGCGGTGCTTGCCAACGCGGCCATAACCGCAGAAGGTGGTACCACGGTGGTGGCGAGTCTTCTTGAAGCGGGTCGGCATTTACAAAAATGTATTAAGAGCTCCACACAAATAATGAGTGAAAGGAAAAGAAATTCATAATAAAAAATAAAAATAAAAATAAAAAGAGTGGTGGAGAGAAGAAAGATATTTTAAGCAGGTACTGATGGATCAACGTGAAAGCCGTTTGGAGTCACATACTGAATCAGCATGTTCGTGTTGCACGAAGAAATAGGAACCAAGTAAAAAAGAAATGAGAAGATATTTTTTTATCATAAATGAGAAATGAAAATAAAAAAAAAGTTGCTAAAAGTGTAGCATTAAACAGCGCACTTTTTAGACGATGGCAGGGGCGTGGGTGGAAATCTTGGGCCAGAGGTCCGCAGACTCCTTCGCGACGGGGCCGGCGATGGTGGAGCCCTTCATTTCACCCTTAGGGTTCACGATGACGCCGGCGTTATCCTCAAAGTAGAGGACGGTGCCGTCCTTGCGGCGCCAGCTCTTGCGCTGACGGATGATGACAGCGTTGAGCACCTTCTTGCGGAGTTCCGGCTTGCCCTTCTTCACGGAGCACATCACCATATCGCCGAGGGCCGCAGAGGGCAGACGGTTCAGGCGACCGTGGTAGCCCTTGACGGAAATCACGTACAGGTTCTTCGCGCCGGTGTTATCCGCGCAGTTGACGACCGCACCGACGGGCAGACCGACGGACACGCGGAAGCGGCAACCCTTGACGTTGATCTGTTCCTTACCCATTTTAGAAGCAACCTAGAGGCAAATAGAGCGTAGGAAACAGAAGAAAAAG
>AUXN01000323.1:0-13386 GCA_000482125.1 Strigomonas galati
GGAAGAGCGAAGGGAAAAAAAAAAAAAACGGACAGTAAGAAAAGGTGGACATTTGAGACATGTATCCGCAATAATGATTAAGTTCAAGTATAGATATATTTTTTGGTTTCCCTTTCATGTTATTTTGAAGTGATACCAAAGCTGGTAGTGAAAGAACAAAGAACAAAGAAAAAAACAAAACTATAAATATTTGCGTTAAGAGTGGTAAGGTGTTTTGTAACGGTAAAAGCAAAAAGTGTTGTGCACTCACGTCACTCGAATTGTACACGTGAATACATACCTATTTCTTTTGATTATGTACGTGTGTGTGTGTGTGTGTGTACCGTAGTCTTTAGGACGACGGTGCTTCTTCTGGGAAAAAGAGAACCGAGCAACCTTTACTGTCAGGATATACCTCGGTACGGCTCATCACCGTCACGAGAGAGCCCACAGCAACGCCTACAGGGGCCGGAGACGCACTCTCCAACATACCATACAAAGGACGGGCATCCACATTCTCTAGAATGGCAATGCCGTGGTGCAGCAAAGTGCCGTGGCAATGGTCGCAGATCGGTGCCGCTTTTTCGCCGTCCATCGAGGCCGCATCCGTGGCTAGGAGGAGCAGATGAGGAAACAGACGGTTAATGTACTCAATCGTCTCCACATAAAAGTACGCGTAGTGCGTGTCCCACTTATCATCGGGGGTGTAGTGGACGCGACGCGTCACAACGAGTAGCCGCCACACGGTAAAGTCTGGGCGACCCTCCAGGTATTTCAGAAACGGCTCCAGCGCCTCCTCCATGACGGCTGCCGTAATGCCGCGATCTTGTGTCACTAGCTCCGCCTTCCGAATCGCCATGGACAGATCGACCACGACGCAGCTCCCATTATAGTGCGCGTTGTCAAACGGCGTCGGGCACAAATGGCGACTAAAGTGAAAGGGCATGTCGGCGTGCGTGCCGGCGTGGCTGTTCGACACCGAAAGGACGTTGTCCACGACAAAGCAAGGGCCGTTAGGGGAGCTGGAGCAGTTAAAGCTCTTGGAAATAGGCATCGAGCGCGGCAGTCGTGAGCGGAGAAATTTCACGTAGAGAAGCGTGACGAGGCCGAGCACAAACAATCGCAACAGGAGCCGAACCCCACGTCCAAAGCGCCGCAGTGGCCGGAGAACGGCTGTTGCCACACCGCCGGAAGACGCGAGCGCCACTGCACTCTCAGAAGCGCCTACGCTCCATAAGCAGCGTGTGGAGGAAAGCACAGAGGTGAAAAACACACCAAAGGCCACACTGACGGCAGCTGTCTTATACACAGAGGAGAAGCGCACAAAGCTTTTCAAAACATCGGGTGTGCTCAAAATCCTAAACGGGGTCATGCCAGGAAATGTGGCGCGTCCTACGGAGGGTGAGGTTGTCAAATCATACATGTGCGCCAAGCTAATGTGCGCCTCTCGCGCTTTGAAGGCCATTTCATTCCAGTAGAGAACTTTACAGTTCGCCTTGTCCATTTCGTTGAAGGACGTCTCTTCAACATGGCTCACGTCTGTCATGCTTTTTTTATGTTGTTGTTGCCTTGACAAAAAAAAAAAAAAAAAGAAAGGTACTGTCTTATGTTAATTGATAGAATTAAAAGAGGAGAGTGCAAAGGTGATATTTACGTCAAGTGAAATTGCAATTGCAAGTGTGGTGCAACATCTCGGAATAAATGTAATGGGCCCATAATACTTTAGTATCTTGTGACAAAATGTCAGCAGCTGAAAATGATTGTTAATAATGTACAGACCACCAGTATGAAGATATATATATATATATATGTTTAAAAGACAATTACATTGCTCCCACGAACGACTTCCTCGGGTTATGGCACCCACTTGACCATTTGGGATTTTGACAGTACGTTTACCGCGTTGGAGATCGCTCCTTGGCGGGCCGCTGCATTCAACACTTGCAGCACACCAGTGCCGTGACATGTGCCGCCCGCTTGCCTCATTGTCGTCAAAACCCGCAAAGACTCTTCCCATCGGCAGAAGGCACTGCACTGCAGAGCCATGTCGTACGTCTTGGCTGGCAAAGGTATCTTCTTGTCGTGTGCACGTTCCATCCAGAAGAGTGCGCTGCTCCACTGACCAGCACGCACGGCGGACTCGACGCACAAGCTCACCTCCGGCGCGGTCACGCGGTTGCGCTGGTTGCTCAGGTAAATGGACATCGTCTTGCAGGCGAGGTGCCACTGCCCTTGCTTGGCAACGTGCTCGGCCAGCTTGGGGACCACGTAGAATTGCTTCCGATGGATCATGGCCGTCAGAAACTGGGCAGCGAGCGTCCAGGATGCGTTGTGCTCCATTAACGTGCGTGAGAGGATAAAAATGTCTACCGGCGACTGTGTAGGCATCTCAGCGAAGCAGGTTGCGAGAGTAGGAGAGCCATCGCACGACAGCTTGCGCACGGATTTGTCCCACGAGGAGGTCGCTTCGCCAGCTGGTGTACTGTTCGCACCTTGTGCGCTTTCCATGACAAATTTCAGGAGGGAGTTCATGTTCATCGCGCTTGGTTTCAGCTGATAGAGGGAAAACATCAACTCCATGAGCGTCTTTTTTTCGGCGGCAGCATCAACGGTTTCGTCGTCCGAGAGCGACGCGAGGTACTTCTCAGCATAATATTGCCCAGACGGGTATCCTAAGCACTTTAAAAAGACATCTGGCGCAGCATCTGGGTCCTGCACCAACATGTCCTCAATATACAAAGACGCCTGTGTCGGAAAGTGTGCGAGTACCATAGGCACCATGATGTGGTACAAGTACCGCAGTTGCCCGTTGGCGCCAGGGGTTTGGACGACGCCCGTCTCGCGCAGGAGCGCAGAGGAGGAGAGGATTTGCTTTAGCCGCTGTTTAGCAGAGAGGGAGTGCTGGGCAGATGCGCGGGTGTCGGGGAAAAATCGCTGCATGTAGTCCTGGTACACACAAAGGCCCTCACTCGGCTCAAACACGGCGCACGCGGTGAGACAGCAGGCGTACACGGCGGGCGTCCAGTGCGAGCGGAAGTTCTTGAGGACATTGTAGAGCTCCATCGTGATGCGCTGGTCAAAACGTGAGACGTCAAACAGGGATGTGACGATGTCATCCGCGGGTAGCATGTCAATGCCAAAGGTAAAATAATACGCGACCGCTACGCTGCTGCGCGACGCCTCCAACAAGGTACGCAGACCAGCCTCCACACACGGCTGTGTGAGGTACTTGATTTTGGCTCCAGCGCTGTCAATGCCGCGGCTCACTACAATGACAGACTCCCACAGTCCCTCCCGCTCCATCTGTTCGAAGAGAGCACGAATCTCTAGCACGGAGTACTTGAAGAGATTAGCAGCGATCTCCGATTCCGTATACGTGAGCAGGGTAGACACGTGAGGGATGCGCTTCTCAGGATTATAGTGACGATGCGGCACGTTCGGTACCTCGTACACGGGCAGCTCGTCCTTCATGTGCGACATCACTAGGCCCGAACGGACAAGGTCTGAGCCGGACGATCTTGAAGAAGACGGTAACGCTTGCACCCTTGCCAAGGACTGGCGGTACTCTTCTTGGAGGTCAAAGCCTTTGAGAAGAAACGTAGTATTGGAGCTGTGCTTGACCAGCCGCGCTGAGACGCGCTTGGCCTCCTCTTCGTCTTTGGTGAAGAGCGAAACACCAGTTTCTAGTAGCTCGTGTCGTTTAACGTACGCCACTGCGGTCGTGGAAGCTAACAAGAAGAGGGCATCATCCACACCGAGTGGCATGACTGCAACTAAAAAGGGATCAAAAGGAAAGATAAAAACAAAAAAATTTCTCTCTTTTTTCTGAGAGGCGCGTGTAAAAAACTAGAACTTTGCACTGAGAAGAGAGAGCGAGAAGAAGGACGAGAAGAGAACAAGAGAAGCAAGGTACTACTACTTGAAAGTGCCCCACGAGAAGCATTAGAAAAAAAAAAAGAAAAAAGACGCCATCTTTCTAGACGCAGAAATAACTGCTTGTTATCACTTTTATGTAATGCAGAATTTTAAAAAAGCCATCTACACGTCGCATAACGTGTTTTTAAAACGTATACAATAAAAAAAGGGAAAAATAAAAATAAAACGAAAACTCTAACACATGAAAGAAGGTACAGTGGTAAACAGAACTCTTTAAGAAAACGTCAGAAAAAAGAAACGAGGAAGCAAGGCGAGTTATACAGATCCTTCTCTCCCTTTTTTCTTGATACAGTGTTTTCTTGTTATTCCATGACAAAAACGCAAAAACAACGGCAGGTAAACGAGACAAAAAAAAAAAAGCAAATAATAATAATGATAATAATAATAATACAAGTCCATCGAAGTAAAGCATACTTTTTTTTCCCCTTTTTACGGTCGTTGCCAAACATATAAACTGACATCAAAAGTACAGATAGAAAATAAATAGCAAACGGATACGTCTGTGTTACACCAGCGTGTTAAATCAGATGCGGTATCTCTGTCATGCGCACTTGTCCAGCGCGACCGCCGAACGTCGCCTGTGGGTAGCACGGCCGCGCGCCATTCCACTGCGGGATGGTGCCATCATCTAATTGCCTGCCGCGGCTGTCGTGGATCGACAGCTTCGCGTGTCCCGAACTCGTGTTCACTGTGACACGCAGAAGATAGGTCTGCGAGCTGCCTGTGTACGGAACAATCCACAGATGCGACAAGTCGTTGCGGCGACCTTGCTCCCAGGTCTCAATGGTGTTACCAACACCGACGCCGATGCCGACCCAGTCACCTGGATCTTCCACACGCACGGCCCATTGCACGCAGCGTGGACGACCAGCCTGCTGCGTCGAGGCGTCGTCGGCCTCGTTCAGCAAGTCCTCAATGGGATAATCAAAAAGCGAGGTACCGGTGGAGTTGGGTACGGAGGGTGTGTTGGTCGCATACAGTCGCTTTGCCTCCGCCTTGCCGATCCTTCGCATTCCACCGGGTGACCTCGACGACGCGGAGCGTGGGGGTGCTGGCGCCGAGCGGGGCGTGTTGAGCAGAGAGCCGCTCTTGACATCCGGCGGCGGTGTCACATTGCGCCGCCGCGTCGTCCCGTTAGAGCGGCCGTTCTTCACAGACGCACGCGTGCGGCTCTGCCGCCGTTCTCCATCCAGCCCATGTCCGTGGTACGGATCCTCGCCCCGGGGTACCTCGACCTCGTCATCAACGGTGGAAGGTAGTATTTGTGGCTGTGGTGGTGGCGGGGCGGTGAGTGCCTTTGGGGTTGCGAAAGGTGAGTGGCGACTTGTGCCCTGCTGCTTGCGGGGCGTGCTCTTTTTGGACGCCCACTTTTTGTTGCCGTCACCCGCGTACAGTCCAGGGGTGAGGGACTGGATCTCGGTCATGACACCTTCTAAATGTGGCAACAGACCTGCCGAAGCGCACGGCACTTGTAGGCTGTTCGCCGAAAAGCGTGATGGAAACTTCTCCTTCGCCTCTAATGCCTCGGCGATGGTGGCGATCTGCATGGAGTACAGCGGCTTCGTCACCTCTGTCCGCAGGTGGTCCGTGGCAGCAGAAAGTAGCTGCACCTTTTCGTCCGAGATGAGAATTTCACGCGCGACGTCGCTGAGCGCAAAGCCGAACTCCGCGTCACAGCCCTCCAAAAACTGTTTGCGCTTCGTTTCGATGACGGACACTAAGAAGTCGAACTGCTGATTAATAGCCTGCTTCTTGTTCTCGGCCATCTGAGCAATGCGTTGATGCTGTCCGAGCCACTGCTTGGCGCTACGCTGCGCCTCCTCCAGCTGCTGCGAGACGGATTCCTGTATGCGGCGCCGCGAGTCACCGCCGAGCACGTCCGGAATGACCACGAGCTTCGCTTTGTTTATGTTAGAGTGTGACGCGCACAGTGCGCAGACGAGCTCCTTCGAGTAGGGGTCGAACAGCTGCAGCTCGCGCTTGTGGATGGGGCACTGCGGCTCCGACTGAGAGGCCGAGTACGGCGTCCAGCGGACTGTGAGCATCGCCATGGGCACCACGTACTGCTCGGGAAACTTGAAGAGAATGGCGGAGGACTCTAGCACAAAACAGCTGGTGGCGTTCTCGTTGTTCTCGAGCACGCGGCGCGCCTCGAGCTCCGACTCCGCGAACAACATAATACCCGGAGCAGCCTCGTAGAGAATGATGGGCGTGTCCAGCGACCCAGGATCCTCCTCGTCGTTGCTGGGATGCCCGTCCGACTCCTCGAGCCGCAGCTGCGGATAAAAGTAGTTGTTCGGCATGGTGCCTTTGGTGGCTACGAAAATAGAGTTGTTCTTCCGCAGTCCTGTGGCCAGGTCGCGGTTCGCCTTGATGGGCTTGATGCTGCTAATCTTGCGGACGCGGCCGTAGTACTGCTGGGGGCACAAAATGGAGAGAAAGTGCTCCGCTACCTTGCTGCGCAGAGAGGAGGTGAGCGCCATGGGCACGAGCGCGCTGTCTGGGAAGAGGGCAGCACCGCTTCCTTGGTCGATTACCTCCTCCGAGTCCTCCCGATTTTCAATACTCCGGCCCTTGCGGTCCGTATAGTCTACCGGTCGCGGCGTATTAGCCGAGGACGGCGTGATGGCCGACGACACCTCGGACACCTCGCGCTCCTTCTTCTTGGATTTGGACTCCTTTGCGGTCTCCTTCTGCCAATCGTCTACCTTCTTGTCGGAGCGAGAGCTTTCCTTTCTCCTTGACTTCTCCTTCTGTTTGCTTTGCGACTCTTGTTGGGCAGAACTCTGCACGCTATTCGATGATGGGGCCTTGGTGACCTTCGGCGCCGCCGTCGCCACGTCGGGCTCTTCGTGGAAGAAGGCAGACGACGTGTCGGAGGCCGCCCCCGACGGTATGGCCGCAGAGGGGCTCTTCTCGGGCAGCGCCTTGCTCTTCTTCGGGTCCTCCTCCACCTGGAAGTCAATGTCCGAGTTGGCCACGCCGTCCTCCTTCAGTTGCAAGTCGTCGGAGGCGACAGACATGACAGCGCTGCTCTGAAGCGGTACTTCCTCCTGTCCTGGCGGTGGCACGCGCTGCGCCACAGGACGCTGCAGCTGCGTACCCGGTGCTGCTGGTGGCGGCGCTCCGGCGGTGAACTGCGTCGGCACCACCTGCTTGCGTACAGGCACTGCTGGCGGCGACTTGGTGACCATGCGCACGGGGCTCTGAGAAGGCGACTTGGACAGCACGGCTCCGGGAGGCAGTTGCTGGATGATCTTCGCTCCTGGCGGGAGGGACGGCGACAGTGGCCGCGGGGGCGAGAGAGGTCTGGGAGGAGACTTGAATGCGCCCGGCGGCGGCGGTCCCTGCATCAGCTTTGCGCCTGGAGGAGGAGGGCCGGTCATCATTTTTGCGCCTGCCGGCAACGCAGAAGAGATGGACGAAGGTGTGCCGGGACGACTAGTGATAACCTTTGCCCCGGGAGGCGGCGGTCCGGTCATCATCTTGGCGCCCGGCGGAAGGTTCACCATCAACTTGGCTCCGGGCGGCGGCGGCCCACTCATCGCCTTGACACCGGGCGGCAGCCCAGGGACGAGCGACGGTGGCGACTGTGAGCGCGGCATGAACTTCACATTGACACCTGGCGGCGGGCTCTTCGTGAAAGGACTCGGGCCAGGGCTCTTTACCATAGCGCCAGGAGGCGGACTCTTCATCATCTTGGCACCTGGCGGTGGCGTGCCCGTCATCATTTTCACGCCTGGTGGAAGATTCGGTACCATTTTAGCACCAGGCGGCAACAGAGAAGGAGAGGCGGGTCTATTGGCCATCATGGTGCCTCCTGCCGGCCCGCCCATCATGAGCTTCGCTCCGGGGGGCGGTGGGCCACTCATATGCTTGGCGCCAGGCGGCACAAAGCCGGACCCGCCGTTCATCACCATCATTTGCATGCCGGGCGCCATCGGTTGAACGCCGGGAGGGACAGGTCCTGGCGCCATCGGCGAGAGAGACGGAGAAAGTGCGGGGGAGCCCAACGAGTTCTCGCCGTTGCTCATGGTGTTGTCGTCGGCGGTGTCCGCATCGTCGTTGTCGTGCTTGTGCTTGTGCTTTTTTCCGATATTCTTTGGGTTCAACTTTTTCAGACCTGCCGTAAACTTGTTCATCTAATATTGTCTAAATTCCAAACTAGTACAAAAAAAAAAAATAACAGTTACAAAAGAAAGAATTTGTACGGAACTCTCTTCACCTTAAAGAAAACGTAAACAAAGAGAAAGCAAAGAAGGGAAGACCGGAGTATGAGGCACTACATTCATATCCACATCACAACAAGGCAAACGCTTTATGCATTTAAGAGTTGCCGTCTTGCGTCAACAAGGAATTTAATATTAAAGGTAAAGGCTTATATTAACGTCAGACCTAACGATCCCAACATCCACAAACAATAAACTGTAAATACAACAAACAAAAACAAACAAACAAACAAACAAACAAACAAACAAAAAAACATTCGTTCACTAAAAATCGTCATCCAAAATAGGCTCCTCCTCAAAGGTGGAGATGCCCTCAATGCGCGCCATGTGCTCGTTAAACAGGGTTTGCGAGGAGGTCGCTGTCTTGGCCTGATTCACCGTTTCAGCCATGCGGCCCATGGAGGCAATGTGCTGCGTCATGGGGGTCTGCTGCTGCACCGCGTAGGCGCGCGCACTCTCTGACCACGCGCAGTGTTCCGTCACGTGGTTGAGATGCGTGTCGCCTAGGTTCTCGCTAGCAGCAGCGCCCAGCAGCAGCGGCATCGCGCGGCGGCCGTTCACACGCATGAACTCCTCCTTGATGAACTGATTATCTAGCTTCTCGTGCGTCACCTGCGTCGCGGCCCACATGGTGCCGTGGTTCCGCATCAGCTGGTGGAACATCTGCGTCTGCGCAAAGCGGCGCGCGTAAATTTCGTTCATTTCCTAAACTACGTGAATGACAAAGAAGAAAAGGAGAAGAAAAAAAAAAAACCTAAAACTATCTTCAGTGACAACGTTAAACAGAAAAAAAAAAAAGTGTAAAAGAGTGCAAAGAGAACAGAGGACAGTTTTTAGTGAGTAACAAGACAACAAGGAAACGTGAAACAGACATAACAACGTAAAATGCATTCGTATTTGAGTACGAAACTATTCTACAATTTGTACAAGTAGATTATTTAGCATTCGTAAGGCAGCAAAGCGTTCATTTATTTAGTCAATATATACATATATAGTTTTATTTTGTATTTTGAGTTTGACGGTCGATTCAAGAAAAAAAGAGATGTACCGATGTGTGATTGTAAAACAACGGGAAGGTACAGCACCTCTAAGTAGCACAATTTTCTCACTTGGATATTTTGACTTCCAAATTGTCAAGGTTCTTCACACCAACAAAGGAGAAGCCGGCAGCCTGCAGTTCTTCCTTGGTCGCCTCCTTATCAATCGCGTACTCTGGTGCAGCCGCGATGTTTGTCGTGCCGGTCGCCCGCACTGGGTCATCCTTGAGCATAATCATGGAGCGGATCTCCCAATAAAAGATTCCTACGAACAGAAGGCACGCAAGTTTGTACATGGACCAACTCCAGTCACGGTTGAAGCCGAAGAAGTCAAAGAAAGGAACGGTTTCGCGACTGTCGAAGCGAGGATCCTGCCAGTGCGGCTTCTCGGGATCGATATTCTTGAGATTGGTCATGTCGTTTAACCGCGGGTCGACCATGTGCCTGCCGGGCGAGGCGATATCTACGTACGGTTTGGGCGGCAGAGGAATTTTTTTCTTCTTCTTGCGGCTAACGAGACGCGTCAACCACTTGAGCATTGCCTATGAAAAAGACTTGAAAAGTCAAATACTAAAAAAAAAAAAATACTGTAGTTTATTTCTGCTACGAGACCAAGTGGAAAGAGGCGTAAGGGAGAAGAACGACGCGTACATGAATCTACCAGAAAAATGAAGGTCATTTTTACACAAAGCTCATACAAGTTAAGAGACACAAAACGGTAAGCCTTCACGCTAATGAAGGCAACGAATATTAATTGTTTTAATGGAAAAGGAAGCTTTAAATTCACTGATTTCTAGAATTAGTGTATGCGGTTCTGTTAGTCGCTTTCAATGCTCAAAAAGTGCGTAACAATTTCTTTTTTTTCTTTTAATGTGTCTATGTGAACAAAAAGTAAAACATGAACAAGCAAACAAAAGGTATGTATTGAAGAATACACACACGTACCTCTTCACTTTTTCATCTCACCTTTCGGCGCACGTCGGTTACAGCCACGGCATCCACCACGTGTACATCTCAGCCAAGTTTTCAACGGACGAGGCGTGATTAATCAGCTTCGACACTTGCCCCTCCACATTCAGCACTAGCTTGTCCTTTTCGCGCGGCACTGTGAAGAGATCCAAGTAACCGTCCAGGCGGCGCTTCACACGCTGGACCAGTGGGCGTGCTTCAATCGGCCCGCTACGCGAGTCGGTCTTCATCCACTCCACCAGTGGGTCATGGAGCAAGGTTTCAACGACAGACATGATGGCGTTCTTATTCTTCACTTGGCAGCGCAGCGCAATTTCGCAGTTCGCGCGAAAAGGCCCGTCCGTGCCAAGGATGCCCATCGCGTCGACCACATTGGGCGTCAGACGGAAGCGAACCCGCTCCGGCTCATTTAGCGTTTCGCCCTTGTCGAACATGCACGCAAAGTCAACGTGACACACTTCGCCGGACAAGAGATCGAGCATCAAGTTCTCACCGTGCCGATCCCCGAGACCAACAATGTGGCCCACCATGCTCCACAACGCGCAGGATTGCGTGTACAGTGTGCGAGCATCATACCAGGCCTGATTACTCACAAACATGCGGTCAAACCACTGATGAAAGACGCGCGGGAAGAAGGGAAGGATATCTTTCGTGTACATATCGTACTTGGTCTTCTTTTTCGTGTCGACTTCACTCCGCAGCTGCCTGATCTTAATGTGCGGAATCCCTGACTTGTCCAAGGCGTAGCAACGCTCCACGGCGCTGCGGAACGCCTGGGTGTGGTTCATCCACTCGATCAGCGCACAGTCATCGTTCAGTGCAGCAACAGCGTAGCGACGCAGATTGAACATACGGCGCCCGGCCTGCGCATCGGTGAGAAAGAAGGTATTGATCAAGGCAGCCAACTCCATCACACGAATGTCCTTGCGGGGTTCGTCATTCGATTTGCACAAGAAACAAATGGTGTCGCCTTCTCGCGTATTGACCCAAAAGCGCTTTGGTTTCTGCAGTGAGACCATCACCACCAACTCGTCCTTAAAGGAAAAGAAGGTGGATGTGACATCGAAGACATCTCGGCCGTTCACACCGTTGTCAATGGAAGGCGTCAGGTTCGCCAAAGTGGGCAGGATGAATGGGTGTTTCTCCAGAGTGTCATGAATTTGGGCAATAAAAGGTTGCTCGTTCAGTTTGAAGTTGTGCTTCGCTTTTTCAGGCGGTACTTTGCAAAGTGTAATGAGGGCTTGAAAGATCTGAAACGCACACGCCATTTCCGCCTCCTGGGCCGGCACCTTCTTAAAGGGGTTGAGAATGTGCCGTCCCACATTGTCAGCGCGCTCTTTCTGCGCGCTCAGGGCGATGGGAAGCAGTGACCACAAACAGACTTGTGGATACTTGCTTGCCAGGAGGGACACGCATCGAATGATAATCGACTTGACAGAGAGACAGGAATGGCACAGGCGGGAAAGCAGCTGCGGCAGCGCACTCATGAGCACATATAACGGAATGCCTTTCGGATTAATCAGCAACTCCTCAATGGTACGGTTGAACTGCAGACAGACTTGTTTCGCACGGTTTCCTGTTTCGTTGTTACGCTCGGCAATTTTATCCAGCCTCTCGGTGCTATCGAGCCATAGGGTCAGGAGACGTGGCAATGAAACGGAGGTGCTGCTGACGCCCTTTTTGAGCGCCTCGCCGTACTTCTCTACGGCGAGCACCGCATACGTGCTCATCAGCTGTACTTGCTCTTGCTCCGTGTTCGCATTGTCATCCGACCCACGCGTGCTGAGCGACTCTGCACACGTCGTGTACACCTTGTCGTAGAAAAGCGCCAAGTGGTAGTAAGCACCGTCCCATTTGTGAAGCAAAAGTGCAGCATTGTACGATGCAATCACGTCGTCAGTACTCTGCGAGCCCGTCTCCAGCGACCAGTTTGTCAGCATCACCTTCAACTCGGACCGCACTGGATCAGGAACTTTATCATCGTCGACGCGCTCCTGTGCAAACTCGACTGCCTGGCGGCTGCTTCCCATATCGTACAGCAGCTGTGCCGACACACGGTAGTAGTCAGGGTTGAGGGCGATGTCCTCCCCCTCAATGACAGCCTGCCGCGCCGCTCGCCACGCAGCCTCATAGAGCCCCGCGTCCTTCAAGAGCTGCGCGTAGACCAACCAGGCATCGGCAACCTTGCCAGGAAGGTTCAACGTTTTGTAGAGCACACGGTGGAGAGACAGGAGAGGCTCCCTCGCCTCCAGTGTGGGCTCCGTCACCTCCAAGCGCTCTGTCAGCACACGAACTACTTGATTGACGAGAAGGTCGTTTTCGGCCCCTCCCTTTCCCAACTCCCACCGCTTTTTCCCCAGTATCTCGCACGCAATGTCGAGGTCACTGAACGCGTGCAAGAGCGCAATGGACGGGTAACCCTGCTCATACCCCTCGCGTGTGGTGGAAAGAATGGAGTCGCCAAGACCAATGCACTCACGTTGTACGGCGCCTCGCACTTCTTGCGCAGAGCTGCGGTCTTGCTTCTGGACAAACTGGGCCCACTTTTTCACAGGCACGGCCAGACTCACAGGAAGTGTGGGGTCTTCGTGGATGCGGTCCCATTCGCCCAACCGCCACGAGGCTTCATTGGCGTACCACTGCAGCGCGCCGCGACTGGAGGTGCCCGACATGGCAGCATCCAAAGCACTGGAAACGGAAGTAGTTGCCGTTATCGTCGTCGTCACGGTAGTGGTGTTCTCTTCTTCCTCTTCTTCGTTGGTGGTGGCATCGCGTGAAGCGGCGATACTGATGCCGTTGTTGTTGTTGTTGGATTCGACTCCGTCCTTCCCGTCAGACTCGGTGAGCTGCGCCCACGCGTAGCGGGACATGAGATGCAACTGCCCCAGTTGTCTCAGGCAGCGCAGTAAGGTGAGCATGTGGGGTACGCTGTGCTTGTTCTGCTGTAGCACCAAGTCGCAATTCTGGAGGGCCAAGTACCAGTCGCCGTTGTTTTCACAGGAGAAGGCTTCTTCTTCAAGGGTTGGATGCGAAATGTGATGAATGCAGCGGGAGGAGTCGCGATCGCCAAGAGCTGCAAAGATGCGCTGCAGCGGTGCCTTCTTTAACGCATCCGCGGCAGTGGGGAAGTATCGCTGCGACTCCAGCGAACGGAGCGCGCGCACATTATTGCCAATTTCCATGGACGCTGCGATACGACGGTGCAAGTCGATGCGCGTGAGAAAGTCGGCGCACGC
>AUXN01000324.1:0-13349 GCA_000482125.1 Strigomonas galati
TACTTTATACTATTTACTTTATCTTTTCTTTTTTTTTTTTTCTCTCTACACTTTTTTAAAATATATTAATTAATACCCGTTGCACTTCTTATCACAAATGGTAGGATTTATCCGAGAGAACAGAAGAAAAGGCGCTCTTCTTTCTTCTAGCACTGCCTCTCTCGTTCTTCTTTGCTTTTTCCTTGTTGTAAGCGTCGCAACTGTTGAAGCGACACCAACAAAAACGATTCCGGATACGGACATCATTAAGCTAAGTTTGATCCCTTTTACGTTTGTATCTGTTGCAAACACTACAACTCCCACTATTACGACGACAACAACCACAACACCCACCCACAAAAGTAAAAACAGCAGTAATGACGACATTGACGCCGAGATGACCAAACGTTACGGTTTCTTGTTTGTGATGGTTTTTCTTGTTGTCATCTTTATCGTGTTCCCGCTGGTACTACTCTTAGCCCTCAGCATTCATAAGTGTCTGGAGAAGCGACGGTTGCTACGTGCTCTGGAGCACAACCGTGCTCACCGCGAGGAGCAGGAAGATGGGCAACAACGCGAACACCACCATCACCACCAACCACAAGAGTGGGATGGGCAGCACCCCATTAACAACAGCTTTGCTTCTGTTCAAGAAGATCAAGAAGAAGATGCACTACATGCTCGCGCAGCTGCTGCACTTGCAGCCGCGCAGCAGCAGCAGACGGGAGCAGAGGAGGGTACTAGTGCTACCCCAGAGGCAGAGGCGGTCACGGTCGCGCCGCCGACGTTAGAGGGATACACGATTGAAAACCGGGTCCGCCCCCGTCAGCGCCCACGCCATGGCGTCTCGCGCCTCGAGCCAACACCGCACACCGTCCTCACTATCCACTGGGATAAGTTGGACCCCGCGCAGCTGCCAGAGGCGGCCCCGCCCCCGCCGAGCCCACGGGAGGCAGCTCGCTTGGCTGCTGCCGCGGCGCGTGTGGCCTCGCCAGAGTACTATGGCCGCGCGGACTACAAGGCGCCACGCTCCTCCGCACCACCCAGTCCCATCTACATTAACATGAACGCGAGCCTGCGAGGCAGCCCGAACTGGTACCAAGGCGGCCGCGGCACGAACAGCTCTATTGCCCACAGCAGCAGCAGCCGGCACGGGCCGAACACACCGGACTGGTCTTTTGCGGTGACAGGTGGGGCACCTATTGGGGGGATACCACCGTCACCGATGTTGCGTGATGGGCGCGTCTCCGTAGGGCCTGGCGGTGCTGCCGTCACGACGGGCAGCACCACAAGTCACTACGCGAGCAGTGTGGAGATGAATGATTATTTTCATGATTCTCATCATCACCGTCAACAGCAACAGCAGCATTCATATAATAGTAATGCAGGAAAATTGTATCCGGCTCCTCCCGCACTAGCGACCTATCAACAACAGCAAGAAGCATACAATGAAGAAGAATATGAAGATCAGGACTACCACAACAGCGCCTACAGCAGCAGCAGTGAGAGTGTGGAGGAAGAAGAAGAAGCCATGTATGAAGTAGAAGATCATGACGGAGCAGAGGGGTATAACAACAATAACAATCATCATCACCACCATCACCACCATCACCGGCGTCATACGGACAAGACCCAGCAGCCAGCAGATTACAAGCACAATCAGAATCCGTATAACTTTGGACCCAGTAGTGAAGAAGGTGTCCAACAAGAATATGAAGAAGAGGAAGATGCGGATGCACGGCCAGGCTCTCCATCCCATTGGGCACGTCTGGACCTACAAGAGGAGGAAGACGAAGATCGTCATAATCATCAGAATCATAATAACGAGATGGCCAACCGAAGCTCAGAACAGCAACCGTCTGCTCACAACAGCACCACCAACTATAATCATAATAATAATGATATGAATGACTTGTATCAAACGCAGCAAGGAAAGAAGGATTCCAAAACACAAAAAGTGCGGGAACATCGTAAGAAAAAACAAGAACAGCAGCAACAAGGGGATAACGACGATGGGTTTTCCAGTACATCGGATGATTTTGATCCGCGTATTTAGTATAACATTAAAGGTAAATAATTAGAATATTTAAACATTTTCCTTTTTTTTTTGCTATTAATTTTTTTTATCTAATTTAATGTTGCTCTGAGTACATTCACTTCCAGTCATGTACTCATGATTAATTTCTTTCTTTACTTTTTCTTTCTTTTTCTCTAATGATAAGTAATGTCTTTGACCATTGTAGTTTAGTGAAGCGTAAACATAAAATATAATGGCTAATGAATACCGACAACTATTTCATATTTACGTGGGATATTTCTCTTATACTTTTGAAAAAAAAAATCACTCTTCTTTCTTCTCTCTATTGATTCTTAGAAACTAATTAAATCCTTTTAAAACTTAAGATATTGTTTTTACTGTTTTTTTTTTCTTTCTACTTAACTACATATAGACCTTACAAACATAACAACTAAAATATATATAAAAGATGGGCAACGCCGACTCCACTGTACGTACATTCTACGAAACGCCCATCGACATCGACACAAAGCACAAACGCGACGGAAAGAAGAAACGTAGCACCTCGAATCACCATGGCCACCATGGTAACAGTCATAGTCATACTAATACTAGCAATGGCCACACCACACATCATGTAGTAGAGCCTTCCTCTTCCGGTGCAACCTCTAGCTCAGAGCAGCAACATAACAATAATAACAATAACAACCGTCATCATAATCATCAGCGACAACAGCGGCGCAGTGCCTCCATGTTAGTACACAACCCCTCTGCCGCTGCTGCCATGCAACAGCAACAGCAGCATCATCGTCAGCAGCACCACCACACAGACGTGGTCACGAACACTCTACCTCGTGCCACCAACAGCACGAGCAATAACGTTAACAGTAGCACGACGAGCAATGGTCTGCAGCCGGCCCGCCGCAGCCACTCCTCGCTTACGACCCGTGGCGAGTACAGTCTGCAGCAGCGGCTCGAGCAACAGCGCGCGCGACCGGTCGTAGACATGGTGGACGATGGTGGTGTGCCCAACATGCATTGGCAGATGTGGCAGTCGAGCCATCCTACTACTACGACTACAGCTACAACGCAAAGAGCAGCACCACCACCACCACTACAACACGTAGAGCAGAATGAAGAAGAGGGGGAAGAAGAACAAAGCAACGCAGACCCGCCACCAACGATAGAAGGTTATGCCATTGAGAACCGTGTGAAGCCCCGTCAGCGGCTCCGCCACGGCACCTCTCGTGTCGAGGCAGCACCACACACGGTCCTCACTATCCACTGGGACCGGCTAGACCCCGCGCAGCTGCCAGAAGCGGCCCCGCCCCCGCCGAGCCCACGGGAGGCAGCTCGTCTCGCTGCTGCCGCCGCGCGTGTGGCCTCGCCAGAGTACTATGGCCGCGCGGACTACAAGGCGCCACGCTCTGCTACAGGTACCGTCAGCCCTGGCTATATTAACATGAACGCGAGCTTAAGGGGCAGCCCACCTGGTGGTAAAGCGGCCTCCTCCACCGGCAACAACAATAGCAGCTTCACCTATTATAACTACAACGACAATAAAAGCTACAGTCGCCCAGCGTCCACAGCGGCTTCCTATAGTGTAGGGAGCCGCAGCCCAGGTCGTAAGCGGCAAGTGCTGCCGCCGCCACACCAACAGAAGCGGCGTGCGGGGCCACGCAAAGTGAACGCTGAAGAAGGAGAGGAAGATGATGATTTCATTGGTAGAAACGAAGAAGAGGAAGATGAGGATGTGAACTTTGATGATGATGAAAATGAGGAAGAAGAGGAAAATGAGGAATGGGGCCGGCCTGGCTCTCCTTCTGGTTGGGGCTCACGGCAACACACACCTGCAGAGAGCGAAGATGAAAATAAGTGTAATGATACAAGTGAAGAAGCAGAGCGTGAGCGACAGAGACAGAAACGGTTGGAGGAGCTCAAGGAGAGAAGACAAAACAAAAAGAAGAAGAAGGAGAGCCGTAAAGGTGCTGTGAAGGATGAAGATGCACTTTCGAGTACATCTGATGATTTTGAAAACGATTAAACACGTCTCTTCTATTCTTTTAAATATATGTAGTTATACCCTTTTTGCTTACTGTTATATTTCCTTTTTTTTTTTTATACTTTATATATTAGTACCAAAGGCATTTCAATATATGTATAGCATATACGTATATGTATTTAACACTTTCACGTGCTTAATATCCATCTATAAAGAATGGATGAAAAGGTAAATTACGTTGTAATTCGTTTTTTTCTCTTCTCTATATCATTTTTTTCAGTTGAAATACTTAAATGCATTAACATGTTGCACATTTTTCATTCTGCATAAGGCCTAACAATAAAAGGACAAAAAAAAAAGAACATATATTTTTAATCTCTAATCTTATTGTTTAGTATGACTGGCTGCAACATATGTTCATTGTATACTCTCAATGCTAATATAATCTCACTTTCTCTCATACTTTTTTTATTTCTTCTGAAGTCCAAAGGACAAAACACTCTGAGCCAAATAATAATACTATTTTTTCTTTTTAATTTAACTCTTTTTTTTTCCAAAGTTTCTTATAATTTCATTCACTTCTTTTTTTCTTTCGTTCTTTTTTTTTTTCTCTTTGCTTGTTTGCTTCCTCCGTCAACGGAGAAGAAGCAGAATCAAATAAATAAATAACTACTAACTAAAGATGGGTGCCGAAAGTTCCACGATGGTGGACGGCTCCGCTTCCCGCCGCACCCGCTCTCACTCCAGCACCCTCAGCCGCCGCCAGAGCAGCGCCGTCGTCCCCAACGAAACCAGCAATGCGAGTAGTGCCAAGTACAAAGGCATTCCTTTGGGCAACAAGCTACCAAAGCTGACAGAGGAACAAGAGGCGAAGAAACAAAAAACACTACAGCGGTATCAGCGCCGCAAGGCGAGAGAGGAGCGACGCAAGCAGCGCGAAAAAGAGAAGCTCAAACAACAAAAGAAGGCCGAAGCGGCAGAAAAAGGGCCCCTCTCTCGTCTCTTTGGCTCTGCCGGTAGCAGTAAGATGAACAGCCGCAATACCTCCCGCAAGAGCCTTGACCGCTGTGCGACCTCCCCGCTTGATAATGAAAACTACAACAACTTCAACGGCACCACGAACACCCGCCACAGCAGTAACAACAATGAAGAGAACAAGAGCCCACTACAGCCCGACATGCAACGTGAGGAGCAGCAGAGTGATGGTGAAAGCAGCACCCTCACGGCCACCACGGCCACGACCGCCACCTCCTATGTCAGCTCCCGGCTTGTCTATGGCCGAGGCAACTATGTCGAGCGTGGCGAAGGCGGAGAAGGAGAAGAAGACTATCAGGTGGTGAGCGCCCGCTCCCGCAGCTACTCTGGTCTCTCCTATTGCAGCTCTGCCAGCCATCACATCAGCAACGGTACCAATAACACTAACAACAATCCTCACTACGAAGCCAACCAGAAGCGGAAGCAGTACCGCCGGCGGCGGCAGCAGCGGCAGCAGCAGGGCGATGCGACCGTCTTACATCAGTTCGATGCGGAGGATTGGGATAGTGAGCACGATCATGACGACTTGGACACGAACCATCATCACCACCATCATACAGATGGCACCAACAGTGCAGATGGCGGTGATCACAATAATAATAACAATAATGGTAAGCGCATGACGAAGCGGGAGGTGCAGGATAATGTGTTGATGAGTGGTTTCTTTGCGTCTGGTGGGATGGACACGATGGCACCTCCTCCTCCACCTCCTCCAGCAGCAGATGTCACTACTACAAAACCTACAACAACAAGAACAACAACAGCTGTTCATACTAATCATAATAATAACCATGCAAGCCCAAAGGCCACCAACACCGCCACAGCAACAACAACAACAAAAAGTACAAGTAGTACGAACAGTGCGAAGACGGAGAAGACAAAAGCTACTACGACAGTCTCTGCTGTGCCTCCTTCTCCTCCTCCTCCTTCTACACATGCCCATCATCAAAGTAAAGGAGAAAAGGAAAAGGCTACTACCGCTACAGCAACAGCAACAAAGGCATCTCCCAAGCCACAGCAACCAAATGGTAACACCACGAATCAGAAAACAACACCCACAACACAACATGAGCATCGGAACAGTAACCCGAATTATTTTATGATTAGTGGAAGCGAAGAGACGTTAGATATGATGGACGCCCCAGGTGGCAGCCGTGCCCTTTATTATAACAGCACCACAGAAGTCGTGAAGCAAAGTACTAATAAGCATAGTACTCCTTCTGCTTCTCGTGGTCATACAAGTACTACAACGACAACAACAACATCCGCTTCTAAAGCAAAGCATACAGATCCTTCTACTACTACTACTACTTCTAAAGTTAAATAATATATATTTGCTTACAAATAATAAAACGGATATAGAACCAATTCATTATAACTTTTTCGTTTTATCCTTCGTTTATATACGCCAATATACACGTGACGGTCTTTTTTTTTTAATTATTCCCTGGCAAATTCTCTTTTTGATCCTTCTTTTTTTTCATTTCGTTGTGCTTCTTTTTTTCCCCCTTTTTTCCAGACACTTCTTCTAAGTTGATCAACCCTTCGTTTTTTTTTTTTGCTTTTTCTTTTTACTTCTTTTTGTTTTACTTTTGACCCTTAATTTCCGATGAACAGTACAAATGGAAAACTATAACAATTGTTATAATAGAAGTTGCTCAATTTCCTAAATGTTTATTTCACTCTCTTTGTTTTTTCTTCTTTTTTTTTCTCAAATGAATATTCTTTTTTTTTCTTGTTGTTTATGTCCTCAAAACAGTTTGTTGGTGTTCTTCTTATTTTTGTACAGATAAGAACTTTTTCATATATATCTAATTCGAGTTTTGTTGTAATTAATCTTTTGCCATTTAATAACTTCAAAAATAAAAATTTAGAAATTTAAAAAAAATATATATATATATATATATAATGTTGTTGAACTTACCATTTTTGATCATACCATTTGCTTTTCTCTCTTTCTTGTGTTTTTGATCATTATATTACTTTACCTCTTGTTGACACAAATTATAAAAAACAATGCTAATTATAATAATCAAAAAAAAAAACTTTTGTTCACCACTAAGCAGATTATCCAAATGTTGCATGTACGTCCTTTCTTAGTTTCTTTTCCGAAATGCACCTTTCAGACAATGATGCTGTTGAACAAACATATACGTATCTTTGCGCTTAAAATATCTATACTATCTTTTCTCCTCTTCTTTTCTCTCTATTTTCACAACGCCATTTCCAGTTAAAAGAACATACAAAAAAGGCCTACTAACAATGGCCTACAACCAAAAGCATTTGGATGCCTACAGACAGACACTGCTATCCTCCGTACCAGCAAACAAGCAAGAATACCCCTCCCACTATACACCTTACACCTGTACCTCCTGCCCTTACTGCACACAACAGAAGAGCAATGTTTACAAGCATATTCACCCCTCCACAAAGCCAAAGCACCCGTTTGATTTCTATCGTCATGTGCTCGTACGCAAGTATGAAAAGGTCCAGTCTAAAGCTGCGCTGCAGAATCTTCATCATGTTTACCCAAAAGCAAGTAATAATAATGATAACTTACAATATGATAATACTAATAAGTTACTGGTCTGTGGCCCGATGGTAGACCAAAGCGAGCTCCCCTTCCGTCATCTCTGCCGCTACTACGGAACGAACCTGGTGTACACGCCGATGCTGCACGCTGCCCTCTTCTTGAAGGAGGCCCACTACCGTCAGCAGTTTCTCCAAGAGACTCCATTAGCTCTTGTGAAGGCGCGCATGGCAGAAGCAGAAGATAATAATAATAAAAATGAAGAAGAAGAAGAAGAAGAGAAAGATGAAAGGGAAGCTATCATTGACCGCCCTGTCATTGTCCAGTTCTGTGCCAACCACGCCGAAACGTTACTCGCTGCCGCACAGATTGCCATCCATGGAGATGATAACAACAAAGAAGAAGGAGAGGCTAGTGAGAAGAAGGAACTATACTATCACTGTGATGCTATTGACCTCAACATAGGCTGCCCCCAAGGGATCGCCCGCCGTGGGCACTACGGGAGTTTCCTCATGGAGAGCTGGGATAGCTTACACGAGATGGTGCACACGCTCGCAGTCGAGCTGGCCGTGCCGGTGACAGTCAAAATACGGGTGTTTGATTTTCCCATCACGGAGCAAAAGCGTCTTGCACTCCTGGAAGAAAATAATAAAAATTACAACAAAAAGGGAGAGAAACATTATGTGTATACCTTTCAAGGTCAGAGCTATCAATATGATGTACCGCTGACGATTGCGTACGCGAGGATGTTACGAGACGCAGGGGCTGCATTATTGTGTGTGCACGGTCGTGCCCGACAGCAAAAGGGGCAGCTGTCTGGTTTAGCAGAGTTGGAGATTATAAATTTGATACGGGAGGCTTTCGAAGAGGATGAACGAGCGTTTCAAAAGCTAAAACACAATAGTAATAAGGATGAAAATGAAGAAGAGGGTGAAACGAATATGACTTGCTATGCGAGTAAAAACATTCCCATACTTTCCAACGGAAACATTTTATCGTTTGCGGATGTAGAGAAGCTGTTCGATCCTTCTCCTTCTCTCCATCCTCACAAAGGTGAAGATGGCGAAGAAGAAGATATATGTCCATTTCTAAAAGTAGAAGGGCACATGTGTGCAGAGCCGCTGCTATGGGACCCAACTCTGTTCAGTAATCCCACTCTTGTCGTGCCTTCTGGTCGTCTACCAGAAGAGCAAGAAGAAGAAGCAAATCATGATAATAAGAAGAATGAGATATTCGAAAAGGAAAAAGCGATTCGGCTGAAATCTTTTCAAACCGCTTTTGACTACCTGTATTATGTGAAACTATCGAATGCACAGCATTACGAGTATGTGTATAAGGCAAAACAAAAGACGATTACAATACAGCAAACTGCAAATCATAATAATAACAATAAGGAGGATGAAAGTACTAATAATAGTGATGCAGTTTCCTTCACTTCACGTAAAGAGAAGAATAACTTTTATGGTATCTCGTTAGGTTTTGTGAAGGCTCATTTGTTTAAAATATTTTTTCACAACTGTGTGCTGTTCCCTTCGTTACGGAACTTCCTAGCAGAGTTTAATGGGAAAGAGGAGAAGGAAGAACAGACAGAAGCTACTACTTCTTCGGATAATAATAATAATAATAAAAACAGTATCGAATACTGTCAGCAGCAAATCGATGACCTTACAAACGCATTACAAACCTTCCACAAGGAAGAATTAGAGCTAACATATGAAGGCTATCTAGAACTGAAGAAGGCCCACGACGCATCCAAAAAGAAGAAGAAACAAAAGTATGGTAATGACGATGGAGATGATGCAGATAATAAAGGTAATAATAACGATGGTTTTGATATTTTAGACGAGGAAGGTGGTATTGGGTTAGGTATGTTCTGAAGGATATACACATATACACGTAAATAATTTTTTTTTATATAATCAACCGTTTAATCTTTAATAAATGAATACATGAATAACAGTAAATTCCTTGTTTTCAGGGTTGTGGATATTATTGCTTCGTCTCTTTATACTTGAATTTGTGATTGTTCTGAGAGCAAATGAACCTAGCTGACAAAATGTGTTATTTCTCTCCATGTTCTATTTCTTTCGTAATAGGTTTAATATATATATACTTTTTTTTTCTTATAGTACGATAAAGTCTTTTTTTCTTTTTTCTTTAGTTTCCAATTTTTTTTTCGTTGCGCGTGACACTATTGCATATATATTTTTACCTACTTCCGTTTGATTTTATCAAACCCAAAAATAACAATAAAGAATACAGTTAAATAAGTTAATTAATTGAAATTTTTCTCCCAAAAGTAAAAAAAATAACAAAACATACCAAAAGCTATCTCTTTCAGTATGACTTTTCGCTACCACTACTACTACTGTTAGTAGCAGTGGTAGCAACACGAGGATGAGGCGTACCTACTCCATCCCCTCCCTCTTCTACTCTTGCTTCCTTCTTAGCATCGTCGTCCTACTCTCCTTCGCGGCCACGGCCACCAACGCCGCTGAGGCCTACGAAAAGGTGTACAGCCTCCCCGTCACCTACATTGACTTGAACACTATTATTGACAAAGGCTTGAGTGTCGCGCAGGTCAATCAACTCATCACGAACAACAACAAACCACTCCGCTACGTGGAAGTGAACACACTGGATGTGGTCAACTACAATACGGCACACCCGCAGCTGATGATGCGCATGACGGTACATGGTAGTGAGCGCGTCGTGCTCACCATGAAGGGGCGTCAGGCGAAGGATATCATCTTTGCGCATTTTCAATCCTTGTTGAGCCGCTATGACAGCTCTGTGCCATCTGATAACTGTGCCACGACGTCCATTGGTGTGACCTTTCAGACCGCCTACACGGAAGACGAAGGCAACGACGACCCGTATAATACGTTTAACTCTATTAATGGTAATAGCATTGTGAAGAATAATGTGAACAATGATGGATATTATGATGGGTACTATGACTACTACAACAACGGACGAGGCGCGGATATCCTCGAAGAAAAGAGCGTTGGGAAGATCAAACCCGAAGCGGAAGAAGATGAGGAAGCCGCTATTCAGCAGGAGGTGCGCAAACATTACATCCAGCAGCAACACCAAAAACAAAAGATGAAGAAGAGTAACAAGAAAGATGCCACTACTACCACCACAACCACAACAACAACACGTCGCCCTTCTTCCCCTGCTGCTTCTTCTGTCCGTGTGAAGACCATCGTGCCACCCACTAACTTAAACTCTGCAGAGAACCGTCGCGCGGTGCAACTCATGCTGGACGAGCTCAAAGAAAACAAGACCACCACCTCTACTTCTGCTCCTTCTTCTACAACGAAGAAGCCAACAACAACTACAACAACCACAACCACAACAAAGGCACCAGACACAGAAGAAGAGAAGGCCCGCATCTTCAGCACGACCACTGTCTGGGACACCTTCATCACCATCATGGACACGAGCGCCATGTGCGTCATGAACCCCGCTCTCAGCATGCGGGCCCCGGACGTGCACAACACGGAAGAGGTGTACTACCTCGTCCTCTCCTTCCGCAACTACTACTATCAAGCCAACGCGCAGTGGTTCGCCAACTATGGCGAGAACTACTTCACATCGCGCTATAAGCTCGAGGCGCAGGAGCAAGGGTACCGCTGCATGACGGAGACGTTCGTGGAGGAGCAGGCTGGGGCACCCGTGCGCACCCGCATTGCCCTCCTCGCCTTCCTCCTCCCGCTCCTCCTCGTCCTCCTGCCCACCCCTTACCTCGTCTGGAACGCGCACTACCTACAAGACTTCCTGTACGAGGTGGATATCATGCAGTGGGTCTGGCTGGCGCCGCACTACATGCAGCAGTTTATCCACAGCACGTGTGCGCGGGTGTACGAGTACTTGACGACGTGCCGGCGGGACCGGCGGGAGCGGGCGCAGCAGGCGCGGTGGGCGGCCCAGCAGGAGGCGATGGCGGCAGAGATGAACGCGACTATGGACCAGCAACAGCAGCAACAAGAACCATCTTCTCAATCACAAGAAGAAGCGTTTAATCAGCCTGCCGCCTTGGTGGCGCGCCGTGCGAACAGTGTGGTCATCTCTGGACACGAAACCGACGAAGAAGAGAATGAGAGCACCAGCAACAATAACAACAATAATAATGCAGGTGCTAGTGGTGGTGGTTGGGGTTGGGGTGCTGGTGGCGCAGCTGCCCTTGCCGCTCGCCAACGTCAGCAACAGCAGCAGCAGCACTTGGAGGAGGATGAACAGCAAGAAGAAGAGGAGCAGAATGAAATCGAGAATGATGTTAATAATAATCGTCGTCAGAGAGAAGAGGTGGATGACTCCCCGATGCCTCTCGTAGCAACAACAGAGTAAAAGATATGTTGTTCACGACGCAAGAGCTACGCTTCGCTCCTCCCCCAGCAGCACAAGAGCAACAAAAAGGAGAAGCAACAACTACAACCATAGAACAAGATGCACAAGCTCCAGCACTTGTCACTGCTACAAACACTACCACCAGCATTGGTAGCCTCGATAATAACACGAACAGCGCCCTGACCACAGTGATTGCCGTAGAGCCCACCACCACTAATAATAATAATAATAATAATGATACGAAACCACTCCCTGGTGGAGGGCCAGCAGCACCTGCAGCAAAATCAGCAGCCCCCAAGTCCCCCCAGCACGAGGCCGACGACGACGATGAAGACAAGATCTGCCGCATCTGCCAAGATGGCGAAGAGATGGAGAAGCTCGTCGCGCCCTGCCACTGCACCGGCAGTGTCCGCTACATCCACCGGAGCTGTCTCGACCGCTGGCGGCTGGAGAGCGCGAAGCGGAACCCCATGAACTACACCCACTGTGAGATCTGCAAGGCGCCCTTCACCATTAACATTCGCCGCTCCACGCTGTGCTGGAAGGGCAGCCAGAACGTCATCAAAGGGCTCACACTTTTTCTCGTGTGCTGTACAGTGATTGTGGTGCTGGTGCCGTCGGTCTTCGCGACCTTTGGCGAGCTAAGCTGCATCGCCCCGTATCATCATGTCACCTACAGTACATGTACGAGATTCTGGGTATCTGCATCGCCTTCTTCTTCTACGCCGGCATTGTCTTTCTTGTCATGCTGGCACACTTGCTCGTGTACAGCAACTTCCGTGGCAGCGCGGCGGCAGAGGAGCGCCTGCGGCTGGAGCACCGCCTGCCGCCCTTCTGGACCCGCCGCAACAAGCTCACCATCGCTGCTGTCTCCATCTTGCTCATCCTCCAAAGTCTCGCGATGGGCCTCCTCGTGAAGTGCTTCTTCTATGTCACCAGCAACATTGCCTGGAACTGGGAGCTGACGCCGGTGCTTGGCGGCTTAGTGTACATCTTCTACTTGTGCACGACGATTGGTATGTCCGTGCGGCTGCGAGCGATGTGGGAGGCACGGCGGGCGCGGCAGCAAGCAACGGATGTCGCCATTGTAAATGGGGACGAGCCCAACCCTTCTTCTACCAGCAACAACAATAATAACACAGGAGCAGAAGCAGAAGCAAATAATACTACTAATGTTAACAATGCGCCTCGACATGATGAGAGAGATGTAGACTACACGGCTCACTTTGGGGTAGAGGGAGAGCGACGGACGATACGTGCCTACGAGTACTGTGCGCCGCGGCGCGTGCCTGCAGCAGATGGAGGGGAGGAGGCGTCTGGGAAGAAGAGTAGGAAAGGGAGAAGATAAGAGAACCCAGCCAAAACAAAAAAAAAAACTTTAGTAAACTAACTTTAAAAAAAAAAATGAAATAAAAAAAATAGTAAATAGGGAA